>JAUZST010009795.1:0-12771 GCA_034779995.1 Parotocinclus haroldoi | reverse complement strand
TCAAGAAAGTGGTGGGCGTGGTCACCTCCTGCTGGTTTTGCTCTTGTCAACACAACTTTTCGGATTTCCTGACCTTTAATAAAAGCATAAATTCTCCCGAGGATCCCAAAAATCCTCCCATATCTCGCTGACCCGCTTTGCATCCGCTTTAAGTGGCGACTTGTGGCTTCTTTCTTATTGGGCTTTTCACGTTCTTTAGTCCGATTAAACGGAATTTTAGTCCAAATAAGCAAATAACATTACACGTATATGAAGGATTTGTTTCGGTACTTTAGGATTTGGTCCGAATAAGCAGCTGGTCCCATTAACCTGTGGTCCAGTTAACCGCATTCGACTGTATGTCCTAAAAGAACTGTTATATTACTGAAGACATGCTTTGTTATTTCATTCACTAAACATTAAATGCCACTACAAAGGTTGCATTATCATGTATAAACCATTAGACTTGTGTTCAGTGTGTGGCTTTTCTTATTGCTATTGTGCAGTTGGGTTGTGTTAGCTCATAGCTAGCCAGCTAGTTAGCTAACTATTGCATTCATGAATAATCAGGAAGTCACACCGTCTTAGTTTGCATTGATTTAATACATAATCATTCATTCAACTATTAAATATACCTTACATGAAAAACATTTAGCTCACAACTGTTACTGACTAAGCTAGCTAGTTAGTTAGCTAGGGACAGTAGCTTGGGGCAGTAGTTCAAAGCTTTTGGACATTTTTGTAGTTGAAGTTCTTGTAGTCAAAACTGTTTTGTCACAGTCTAAACTGAACTGTGATGTCGCACGAAAAAAAAAGGCATTGTGAGATTTCATAGTAAAACTGTAAATTGTTTGACAGGTTTAAGGTGAACTTTTCCAGTTTGGCCATAAAGTTCACAGTACTACCATGAATTGTTTATGGTAATTTGGCCACCTCATGGTAGTACAATTGTAAACTTGGTTGACTATGAACTGACCATAAATTATTCATTCATTCATTCTCTTAAGCTTAATCTACACGGGTTCGCCGGCCAGCCGGTGCCCACACGGCAACTCTGGGCGCGAGGGCAGGAACAACCCTAGATGGGACGCAATCCATCGTAGGCCACACGCACATATTCATGTACACAGTCACACACTAAGGGCCACTTTAGAGACACCAATTAAACGAACACGCATGTCTTTGGACTGTGGGAGGAAACCGGAGTACCCGGAGTAAACTGACGCAGACACGGGCAGAACAGGCCGCTCCAACCTGGGATTGAACCCGGGAATTTCTTGCTGTGAGGCAGCGGTGCTACCCACCGAGCCACCGAGATGCCCCATAAATCATTTCACAGTTTTAATACGGATTTTGACTGTAATTTGGCCGCTTCATGGTTTTACTGTCAAATTCCACAGTACATTTTTTGGGGGTTCCAACAGTTTTCATGTTTTACAGGAGGTGCATATAGTAACAGAAACATCACACACAAAAAGGTGCTTTCACTTGAAGTGACTTAATTGCTATTACAAAGCTTATATTTGTCATTAGGTTGGATGCTATTTAAAAGTATAGATATGCTGTAAAAATAAAGGGGGCTGGCAAGAAGAAACTAACAGGTTTTTCAAGAGGGTAAATAGTGGATTCCCTAATGGATACCCAGATTTATGTGATTCTTGAAGCTCTTTAGCCGTACAACATTTGAACAATATAATGAGTCACATATTTGTCATAATTACGCTAACATAATGTTTCCATTCTCTCCAGTAAAAATGCAATCGTGGCTACAACTGAGCTTATATTGAATCAAACTATTTTGGACTTATTTGCCAAATGGCATGGCAAATGCTTCATGTGATGGTCGTGGTGTGCTATGGCAAGGACAATTTGCACTTTTTGAGAAAAGGAGAAAATGTTAGGCCATGGATTCGCTCAAGCTGATCAACAGTGAATATAAATATGATGAATAGCATATAAATAATATGAACATTTATTTTCCTTTTTTTGGAAAATACTACCATGATTGCATAAACGATAACGCCACTGAATAACCGTACTATATGATCGGGGTAATACATGTCTAAATCACTCACATTATTCTCTTCTCTCATGGCTGAAGTGCTCTCTGTTGGTTTTCGTTTCCATGCTTACGTAAACATTGTTACCTTCAAATTACTTTGCTGCTTACTCTTTTGGTAAGGATTTTACCAAATCTAATACTTTCTGTGTCTTTCTAAGTGATTATAAAACACAATTAGTTTGTATTATTTTATTGGAGCAGATTGGAGCAAAAAACTGACTTGCGGACAATGCCAACGCCACAAACTGACAAAAATGACCCATCTTGTGTAATGCTTTTGGTGCATTCATTTTAAAATAGGTATAACAGTTTTTACCTAAGGACTCAAAGGTTCCGCTAAGCACCTATTTACTAATTACAAAAACAGTACTTTCCTTCTTCTGTACTTTCCTAGAAGGAACAGTCTTAAAACTTGTGTGCATGTAACACACAGACAAACAGCTTCAGCAAAGATAAACAATCACCTCCAGGCAAGACTTAGAGGAATAGACGGAAACTCGATATAATAATAAATGCTAAATTCCAAAAAGCACGACCCGAAGCATAATCATATAAGACATGTTTCTACATGCATATTTTTGCTCACCGGAGCTGAAACCGACTGCAGGTAACCAAGTGTAGACTGTGGAGAAATGTGGAGAAAGCTTAAGGGGTTGATGGTCTGTCTCTGAGCACTGCTGAGCCATGAACTCATACTGGTTACTCTCACATGGCTGAAAAAAAGGAGCAAAACGACTGGATATTAGTCACGTATGAACTGTGAACATTTAGAATCAAATAAACAAGGATTATGTATTCATATCTCAGGAATTAATTCCAGTACACAACATGCTATTAGTAAAAGTTACATCTCAAATTTTATGAAAGCACTGCACAGATCCACAGCTCACTGGTGAGATTTCTGGCTTGGACTCCATCCTGCTTGGGTGGGGTTTGCATGTTTAACCCATGTCTGTGTGGGTTTTCTCTAGGTACTCTGGTTTCATCCGTCATTCCAAAAACACGTGTGAGGTCAATAAACATCTCTGAAGTGTCCCATTGTGAGAGAGTGAGGGTGTCTGTGTGGTTGCATGTGCCCTGTGATGGACTGATGTTATCTATGGTTGGTTCCCGTCTTGAGCACTGTGCTGCTGGTTAGGCCCTGGCTTCCAGTGACCATGAACTATAACAAGCATATATGAACAAGCAATAATGCATATGAATTAACTGTAGAGGCCTGCAGCCATATTTGTACTGGGCCAGAAGATCCAGGGTTCGAATCCCACCTCTGCCATGCTGTCATTGTTGAATTTGTGAGTGAGACCGGTAACTCACAAGTGCTTGGATATTAAGTGCATATCAGTTGTAAGCCGCTCTGGAAAAGGGCATCTGCTAAAGGACTAAACCTAAATGAATGGAATGAATGAACTCTGCAGCAGAGCATGTATGAATCCTGAATGTCGGGAATGTCGGAATGGTTTATGGACGCCTATTGTAAACGTAACAAGTGGAACTGCACCTGTCGATGACAAAGTGCGGCCTGTATACCTTCTCCCTCACACTCTCTCCCTCCAAATGCAGGCCTGCAAATAACAACACATGGCAAGAACATAATGGTGAAGGTTCAGGACAAGCCCTATCTTTCAGACACCCTTCATCTACACCTACATCTTTAGCATTTAGGGTTGAACACTTAGCAAACCTACCTGGGATTTTTGCACTCTCTTTTGCGGTATGTGACCCCGCCTCCACATGTGCGTGAGCAGGGCGAGTATTCGGACCAGGAAGACCAGGAGCCATGGACCAGCATGGAGGTGCTCAGTTTGGATGGAGATACACAACGACCCTTCAAGCACCACTGAACAGAACACCATTATGTGTACATTACAAATGATGTGTAATACTACAGAATCATTTTGCAGGTGTTTACATTCTGAGAAGAAGACACTTAATCAAAATAGTTGTTGACTGGATGTTACCGTAGTAACAGTCTTTTTATGCTACTGTAATGTAAACAAAAAGGGCATTTTCACGGGAAACAATTTTTAAATGCACTGGAAACACTAAAGGAACGCTACCATCTACACAGCAGTCGAAACCTAAACTGTTATAGCATTACATATTACTCCACAGCATGATGTTTGTTCAGTTACTGATGGATTTATTTTGCTTTTTCGCTTATTGCACTTAAACACAATCATCAAATCCACCATCAAACTGTTCCAATACATGACAATATACAGAACATGCACGCATGAAAACCCACACAGAAGAACATCACAAGAACATAAACGTACTACGCTGGCTGCACACAGCTAAGAGAGAATGAGTCCACTTATGAATGAAACACTAATTCCAAAACATGCAATGCAGTATCACCTATTAAACACGTAAAATCCTTAAGCTGAGGATACCGTGCAAAACACAGATCATTACATAGCGAGCATCCTGCCTATGCCCATCGTTAACGCAGATTAAATCAATATGCATAAAAATAGGTACAGCATCTTTAGGGATTTTGTAAATCAAGGTATCTTTTATTATTCATTATTCATCTCAATTTAGTACTGTTTGACTTTGGCTATTTAATTAATTAAAAGTCAAATATGTAAACAAAACATAAAGCATGA
This sequence comes from Parotocinclus haroldoi, assembly GCA_034779995.1. Classification (NCBI taxonomy): domain Eukaryota; kingdom Metazoa; phylum Chordata; class Actinopteri; order Siluriformes; family Loricariidae; genus Parotocinclus; species Parotocinclus haroldoi. Next base: position 8,121 of record JAUZST010009795.1, on the reverse strand, counting down.
AATACAAATACTTATGGCGGCTATCATACACGTTAGAGCTTAATTTCAGCTTCTGTTTGCAGCTGCAAAAGTATTATATTTTTTAACATCCTGTAACATATTAGAATTGTTTTGACCTCGCTCATTAAAGCCCACAAACGTTGAATGGACAGTCATTAAACGGCACGTACCTATACAATGAGATGCTAGTGACATCACACAATGTATACATAGACTTACCTGGTTCAGCCCACATGCTGTGCCATCCAACAGCGGCACAAGAAGTCGAGTGCAGGACGTACGGTCACCAGGAACGATGTGGCAGGACAGAAATCGACATGCGGCCTAGGGACATACTGGTGATATTTAGATAATTTAATGTTGTTTGTTTGCATATTTGCAACTCTTGAAACACTCACCATGTCATTGCTGGTGAAAGAACAGGCAGTGGCCGTGCTCCCAAATGCAATGCGGCACTGATCATCCACACCGTAATACAGACCAGGCTTCCATTCTTGCAGTGATCCACCAAGCACTGGAACATCTTTCACACACTCAGCCTTCCCTGCACTGCCCAATACTTTATTATATTAGACATATTGGTTCTTGTTCCTATATAGCATCATAAAACCCAAGTACCTATCAAGAACCAATGCCAGTACAGCCAACCTGCCACTGTTATGCACTTATACTTTAATTGCTAAGCTTGTGCAACTGAAGACTTTGTGGACTGGATTAAGAAATCACATATATATATATATATTCAATTTAAGCTGTTGGGCTGTTGGAGGACTGAAATGTTAAGGCTGTGTATCCAGGTTGCTATGGTACATTCAGCTCACATGTTAAGGTACTTGGTGCCTGCTGAGCTCTTGAAGAGCAAGGCGCTTGAAACTTATATTATTAGGTTTCATCCATTATAATTCTCTCTAGCATAAATATCGGCCAAATGATGTAACAATGTTATGCTGCATTACTACACTATTCAAAGTGATGGCTCAGTGGTTAAGGCCGAAAATTTTGTGATATCATATCTCACTTCCTCCAAACTGAGGTGCATAACCAGCAATGGCGGCTCAAATGTAAGTCTTTACAGGTTCTTAATTTTCCGTTGATTGAAGTCTTATTGGATCAAATATTATGTCAAATGATGTAAATATGATGCCGTATCATGGCACCATTCAAAGTGGTAAATCAATGTTTGATGGAGCCCTGTGAGATCAAATCCCAAATCTATCATTCTAACCTTGAGAAGTCCTATAACATCCAAGTCAGGTGTAGGTTGCTCTGTAAAATGGTAATCCGATAAAAAGATGGGTAGCACCGCTGCCTCACATCAAGAAGGAACCCAGGTTCAATCCCAGGGTGGAGTCCTGGGTCCTCCCTATGTCTGTCTGGGTTTACTCTGGGTATTCTGGTATTCTCCCACAGTCCAAAGACTTTCGTGTTAGGTCTTTATTGAGCATATCATTGTAGCTGTGTGACTGTGTGTGGCCTATGATGGCTTGGCACCCTAGGGTCTAGCGTTGTTCCTGCCCTTGCAGCCAGAGTTGCCGCAACCCCACGGGGGTTAAGCGGAAGATAATGAATGAATGGATGAATGGATAATGGATGTGGAATATATAAATAAGTTTGTACCTGTAGAAGTCAATGAGCTGGGCCCTACTGCATTGGGACCAGGTCAGATCCACACTGTTGTATCCGCCGTCAGATGCCATTATGAACCCACTACTGCTGCATGTGTTGCCTATACCATCATGATTTATGCCAAAACTGGAACATAATCATATGTTTAGCAGAAGTTGTTTCATAATCCGTGAATTTCTAAATCAGACAATCAATTGTACATCAGTATCATCAGCATCTGTCTGAGGAGCAACAGCTTTTTACCTGTGTCCAATCTCGTGCGCGATGGTGATTCCAAGGTCAAAACCTGTATCTTCAGTAATTACACAATTCCATTGGCTAGAGCAGACTCCACCCAGCTGGGTCACACCCCTTACCAGTTTATTCCCACTGGGCAAAACCAGATCAAACCTGCCAAAAGAAATGATCAGGGCACAGCGATAATAAAATAAAATATTGTTATGTATCTATTTGCATGAATAGTTGCATACCTGGTGATGTATAGGAGTAGATCTGCATGCAGGTGATCAGTATCAGCAGCTGGGTTGACTTTATCTCCCCATGCACAGACACTTTTGAGAGAGGACGTGATGTCTTCCGAAATTTGAATCTCTGGCTGACAATGAAACAGGAAATTATAAGCAGACAAATGCAAGATTCAAACAATTCAGTTGGTCAGTGGGTAGAAAATCAGCACCGTCAGAGAGCCTGGGTTCCAACTCAGGTGGGATTTACATCATGATGGTAGAGTGGTGAAATAATGAAAAAAACACTAGCAGCTAGGGATTTACTTATTACCAGTCTCAAGCCCAAACTAAGGAAATAGGGAGGGTTACATCGGGGTTGCACCAAATCCAAATTGTGGCCAAAAGATGACTATAGATTTAATAGATAAATATAATAGATAGAATAGATTCTTGTAATATGTAATTATGTGCCAGTAATCGTCATGAAACCTTTTGGATTTTTCATGGTAGCATTACTACATTAGAATGAACTTGCTTGTTAGTGGTCAAATCGTTATTGAGCATATCATGGTCGTAAAGCTGCTAATTTATGTACATTTCCAGTCCTGTTAGGGCCGTCGCTACTTCAAAATAAACTCGTCTCAGGATGAAGCAACATGAAGAAGAAGCTTTGTCTCTCATGGCCTTAATTCATTGTATTTATATAAATCCATCTCTGTTTCTCAGGACGACCTGACCGACCAATGTTGAGTGTTGATTGATTCATCAGACTCATGAGACAATGAATACATGGACCCAGCTGAACGTTGTGACTGTTACCCTCCCGTCACCCTCTGACTCATCTCCGTTTTCCCAAATTTCTGGTTGGGCAATTCCAAAACCTGTATATACTTGTACATAGTTGCATGCTGTATAACAGCCATTTGATCAATGTCTGTTCACTTTAACGGCCAAGAATAGTCTTAAGAATAATAATATTAAATTAAAATCTGTCTCATGTCTCATGTTTCATCTAATTTATGTCTGAATGACAGAAAACTAGTATGCCTAAACCCTAAACAGCTGGTTACAGAAAAAAAGAGTCCTGAAAGTCATAAAAAGAAACATTGAATCATTCTACTTTCTTTTTCGTTTTATGAAAGATACAAGAAAAGATGAACTATTTGACTATGGTCAACATTCATATCGACCAGTGTCCTGTTTCACAGAATGGAATACGGATGTTACACGGCACACAGCCGTCTATGTATCCTTTTTAACCTATCACAGAATTGATTAGGTGCACATATACGTACACCATGGGCAGGATAACAGCCTATCACAGAGCCTGTATATATTTATACATCTTTGACTTTCATATGAATAAAAATATGTATCTGCTAATGATCATAACATCCATTTTCATTTTAACAAGGTAAATGAATTACAATCTATAATGGAGTGGTGATTACCTCTGGTTCAGTTAGAATGATCATCCGGATAAGGTGGACTCTTATATTTGCCCCAAGGGTGGCATCTCTTAACAGTTCTGAGGCCTGATAAATAAAACCCAGGACACAAAAAAGCTGTGTCATAGACTAAGTTTGGAAAACTAAGAAGTAACCTCAGACAACACATAGAGGCTGATCAATACATTTGGTGTAGGGGGAGGGGGGTGGGGGAGGGTATTCAGTTTTGTCTAGTGCTGACAAACATACAAACAAATATGTCTGTGCACATCCGCCATCAAAAAGACAGTAAGAAACACATCAGTAAATGTTTGTAATACAATATTGAGGTTGGTGAGGATGTATCTTTCTGTGTCCTGCTTGTGAACCTCCTGGACATCAGGACCCACGACTACCAGCAGCTCTAAGTGAGAGATCTCTGCTCCTATAAGCGATCTGTGTGGTCTAGGATGACCTGAAAGAGAGAACAATTGCCATGACAATGCTCTATTATAACTGTGTCATTACAGATGTACTGTGCAAACGTATTTGGCCACCATTAGGTTTATTTGGTCTAATGACCTTATAGATCATTCTAAAATCAACGATTCATCCATCCATTGTCTTTCGCTTAATCTACACGGGGTCAGCCGGTACCCACCCTGCAACTCTGGGTGCAAGGGCAGGAACAACCCTAGACGGGGTGCCAATCCATCGTAGGGCACACACACACACAGTCACACACACAGTCATACACTAAGGGCCACTTTAGACCTTTAGACCTTTACATGACTGTGGGAGGAAACCGGAGAACCCAGAGTAAACCCACTCAGACACGGGGAGGGAGAACCTTCTTCTCTGTGCTGCCCATTGTCGACGACTAGACCCAAAACATTCAAACTTGGATTTGTTAGTCAAGTTTACTCTTTTCCACTGATCCTCGTTCCAATCTTTGTTTAGTATATCCAAAAAAAGTGATTTCTTTGCTGCTATCCTTCCAAACAGTCCATTCCTGATCAAACCTATCTATGCTGTTTTGGGCCAACTTGGCATCCCGATAAAGCTGCCAGAAGGGGAGGCCACACTAAATGGCCTGATTTTTCTGATTGTATTGCCAGTTTTTAATATTGCATAAAATGTCCTGTATTTTCTTGTTATATTCTAATAAAGAGACTGAGAAATAATCACATGTGGTCATTGCTAAAACAATGGTATATCTACTCTAATGGAGGAATAAGACATTTGCACAATACTGTATACATGTATTATATACATATTTCACATTTGGATAAATATCAACCATAGCCTTATCTTAACCTCACTAAAAAAGTATCTTCACGAACGGTGATTTTGTGATACCGAACATACCTGCAAAACATTAGTTGTTTGTTGTATACTATTAAAACTATACCGTATACAAATGCATTATTAGTCTTATATACAGACAGATGTATTTATGTTTTATTATCACCTGATCTGATGAGTCTCGATTTATTATCAACAATATGACATTAATAAATTTAATAATTTAATAAATTAATACATTTGGCCTGCCTTGTATGAACAATGCCGACTGGTGATGGCTGGTGGTTGCACACTTTGGGCCTCTTAATACCAACTGAGCATCTTTTCATCTCTGAGTATTACTGCTGATGATGTCCATCGATTTTATGACGGCAGTGTACCATGTTTTGATGGCTACTTTTCCACAGAGCTCAAATGATTTAAAACTGGTTTCTTAGACATTGCAATGAGTACATTGTACTCAAATGGCCCACTAAGTCAACAGATCTTGATCCAAAAGATCCTTCAGAGTGTGGTTGAACTGGGGATCTGCATCATGGATTTGCAGCCAATAAATCTATAATGTCATACCAAAATCTCCTAAGAATATTTTCAGCACCCTGTTGATTCTATGCCATGAAAAAGAAGGCACTTCTGAAGACAAAAGGGGGTCCAACGTGGTACTAGCATGGAGTACATAATACAATTGTTGGTGAGAGCTTGAATGGAGAACACTTACTCTGTAGACGTATTCCCTCAGGCACTGGATGTGCCAACAGCAGGTGTGGCATTCTTAAAGGTGGCACCACAGGGATTCTCGCGTGATCGAAATGTTTTTCCAGCAGTGGGCGGATGTGTAATTTCCTCTTTTCTGTTTGTAAGAGAAGAAGGCCTTCCTGGTGTACAGGAAATAAACCATGGTTGAGGATTTTATGATGTCAAAACATTACCTATAGACCATGTGACAAAAAGTCAATTCTCACAAGCTTTCCATCGCACACAGACAGTCGAGCTTTAGCGTTTCTTGGTGTTAGCAGCTCAAGTGGCTCACAGCATTTAATTTCCCTCCTCTTTATCACGTTTAAAGTGGAATTGATGGGAAATTCCAGGCTGGGTGGACAGTAGAAGGACGGCTCGATGCTTTCCTGGCCAAGCTCAAACATCTTCCCCTGGGTTTGAAATGAGCATCGTCTTCCTTTGGCTTCGGGCTTGAAGCAGTATACCCACACAATCTCAAACCCAGACGCTGTGGAGGAAGATGTTAGCTTAGACTTGTTGAGTTATGTACATACAAAATAGGTGGCAACATTTTAACCAGTCTTACCTGGAGAATTTATGCCAAAATAATAGACCATATCCTGTGGTGTCAGTGACTGCAAAAAAGCCTTCAAAGGTACAATGGATCAAGTATGATGTCAAACATATACTCTAGGTAAAAAAAATGATATTTAATCGAAAGTCTGTTCGTAGCGGAGCACACAGGTCAATGAGGCTGCAAAGTCACTGAGTGTTCAAACTTAAGCTTTACCCACATTACCTTTTCCAATGGAGACGTTAACAGAGGATCCACCAGGACTGAAGCCAGAAAGAGCATCGCCAGAGCTGCCATGTTTGTTCAACAAAGCAGATTCGAGTATAATGCTTATAATGTAACAGAGTCCAACAAAGTGTCGATGTAATAGGGTTCCACAGTTTTGGCTGTCATTAGTCTGAGATCAGTTGTCATGTTTGACTTCTGATCACGATGATCTGAAAAGAAATGGAAAACTGATCAGGGGGCACCAAACTGAAAATGTTTGTTGACACAGTGGTTTAAGTACAACGCAGGAATAACAGTCAAATGTAGCACGATTGGCTTGAAGCTGATAACTGGGGTCTAGCTGATTGGCCACTTTGGGTTGGAACTGGTAAGAACTGCACTGCTTTTCGAAAAAAAAAAAAAAAAAGATTCATAGTTAATAAACAGAACATGATGTAAAACAGGAGACTCCTACTCAAGCCTAAAGTACAGGAGTACAGCATGTTACTGACGATTTCCCGACGACACCCGATTAAAATCAGCAGTTAAACACCAAAATGAACTGGACTCCCGCCCTTCAGGAATGGGACTGGGGACCCCTGCTGTAAAGCATTAACCAGCATTAACAGTGACTGTGTCCATGCCTCATAGTGATGTGATATCACATATGTACTTTACGTTGTAGCAAGAGAGATGTCAAGATTTTAAACAAATAAAATCTCTGTTGAAAGAAAAGGCTCAATATGAAAGGTTAAATGTCGTATGACTTCTGTGTGAACGTAGTTTGCAAAGCTAGTATTAGTCTTTCAAGTTAGAAGGTATGAAAAGTCATTTCTCCAGGATGCAACATTGAACTGTACAGAAGACTACATTTTGAACATTAGTTGATATTTTTATGATGCTTTTTTAAGTGAAAGCACAAAATCCACCTGTTTGAGGCTTGAAACATAGACAAAGCACCGTTACGCGCTACAGAGATTAAAGAGATTAAACACTAAATTGGGCATCATCACAGACATTTAGGGGAAAAAAATAACACCAAGGAATATTTGATTAATGGCTTTCATTTTGTTGATGCTACAGTGAATGAATGCTTTTGCGTTAGGGGTTTAGCTTATGGAAAGATTATGGGGCATTTTGGGAAATGTAGTGCCTGTGACTTTGATTGGCGTGTCCTGTAGTTCTACTCAACAATCCGGGAGAAAAGAAATCTTTAAAAGAAATTTAACGCCGCTAATGGGACACGGAAACATATGCTCTGGTAAACAGGTTGTTATTTTTTTTAGTTAATTTAGTTAATTTTAGTTAGTTTAAGTTAACATTTATTCAGTAGCCACAGCATTGAGCTGATTCAGGTTTATTTTTTACATTTTATTGTGTATTGTAGATATCAGCACACATTTTGTATATAGTATATATGTAAAATATAACTATTTTATATTATTATTTATTTAAAAAAATATTTTGAATATGTTGTTCAAAATCTTGAAATATAAGAATATATATAGTTGTTGAGTTTTTTTGCCGCACTTATGTTGTATTTTTGCAGACTTTTAATTTTAATTAAAAAAAACATCGTTTCGTTTCCTGTTGCGGCGCCTTCTCATCACACACTGCATGAGGGAAGCGTGGTGTGCTGTGGGCAGGTAAAAACATTGCCGTTCACCCAGCGGAGGAGGTATGTGTTCTAACTCAGTTTGGGAAAGAACAAACGATTTCGAGTGTAAATTCGATTTTTAGACTTTCTTTACGATTCTGTTAACGAAATCTAAGCGCTAATCAATTTAAACCCGGTTTTCTAGAACATCCGACACTTTGG
>JAUZST010009794.1:0-12772 GCA_034779995.1 Parotocinclus haroldoi | reverse complement strand
ATATAAAATTTTCCTAGGCGTATCTAAATTTCCTTGATGGAAAGCATTCATCTTTAATTGTAGTTATATAGTGTTTGTAACGAATGTAGTGTTTGTCATAAATCAACTCCAGTATAGAGTGGCTGAGAACAATTATGGATGGATTAACTGTACAGTCGCGGTCGACTCTCGGTCACTTGATGGATCATCAATCTTCACACATTTCTGTCTTTCATTGATGTGATCCATGAAGTATTTCGGCAGGATAGCGGAGTAGTTTGCCATTGCTTTCTCCACCCCTCCCCCTTTAACTGGGCTTGGGACTAGCGTGCAGCTGGTTGTCAATTGTCAATAACAATTTAGAGACACCAGTTAACCTAACACCAATGTCTTTGGACTGTGGGAGGAAACCGGAGTACCCGGAGTAAACCCACGCAGACAAAGGGAGTACATGCAGACTCTACACAGAAAGGACCCAAGCCGCTCTGCAGTACAATTAACAACAGATTAAACACTTAAGAAATCTTGTGTGCAAAGTGGGCACAAACCTAAGTTGAGTACGCCCAGCCCATCAGGAGCCTCTGTCAAGGTAGAAACATCCAGTGTATGCTAACACTAAGTGAACCAAACAGCTGTACTCAATGGCATCAGGAGACCAGGAGATTTTAAAAAAAACCATCTAGAAAGGTGAGGTTATAACTTTTATGTTGTTCTTTTCGTAAATATCAAGTTCAGCTATTTGGGTCCTGGTTCCATTGTAATATCCCTGTGTATTCATGTGTTTCCAGCTTGCCAGAAACTCCCGAGCCTCAGTGGGCCTTTGTGTCTCACACACACCACTGACCAGGGACTGCATATGTTATGTTGCATAGCAGAATATGAATAGCAGTATTGTTTATGAGTCCAGTGTTTCATGTTGTGAATAAGAGTCTTATTAGTGAACAAAACACTTTTAATAACTTTCACTTCAAAGTTAGGGGTTACTTCAAACTGAAATATCCCATAATGAAAATATCCCATAATTTTGTGAGCAGTGTATTAAATGTGGAAGTCTTTTAGTGTCCAGGCTCCAAGGTCTTTACTGTATGAACCTGTATGGAGTAGGAAGCTCAGATAGCATGACTTTGCACACCTAAGCATTTCCTGAGATATAACACTGTAGCCTGAACAAGAGCTCCCATTTGATCGCAATCTCAAAATGTCTAAAACGTCCAGTGTAGTTACAGAGGCACTGATTGAATCCTATGCCTTGATGATCTTGGTAATGACAACATTTTTTGTTTATTTCTGTGGCATGGTCTGGGCATTCTGCAACCCGAAACTCAGCGGCATAGGGGAGGAAGAAACGGTTTTCGAGAGCGTGAAGGACATTGGAAGTAGGCATGGTGATTCAGCGGAGCAGTACTATGTGGGAACAGGATATTCACCCAATATAACATTCCAACAAACTGGCAATCAATCTGTGATGACTGACCAGTCACCTTGCAACTGCTATATAAACTTCATTCATGATGTGGATTAATTCAGAAAAACAACAATGTGACTATTATCAATCTTCAGCAATTTAGATTATAATGGTCACTATGTACAAACTGCTGCTTAAGGTAAGATACAACTGCTTGAGTTCTGAAAAATATTTAGCTTTTCATATTTTACATATATTAAGATTCAATATATTATATATTATCATATATTCCTAATATACACTGACCAGGGAATCCATTAAGACCATGCAGGTTAAATGATATTACCTATTAAATTAGGACTTCCTACATTTGGAAGTCAGTTTGACACGTGTCACTTACCTAAACATCATGGATGGCAGATCACCACCTTAAGCGAAGTCCAGGCAAGACAGAAGTCTTACTCTTCTCAGGTTACTCTTGTCAACTGAGAGGACAAGGTCTTGGTGAGGACAAGGCTAGGATCTCCCTCTCTATCGTGGCTTGCAACCTGGGAGTAACTATGGACAACCTGTCCTTTTCTTCCCACATTGCTAACGTCTCTCGGTCGTGTCGCTTCCTTCTTTACGACATCAGATGGATCCTTCCATTTCTTTCCACAGAGGCAATACAGATTCTGGTTCAGTCCCTTGTCATTTCAAGACTGGACTACTGTAAGTCTCTCTTAGCAGGACGTCCTCTGACTGCTATCTGATCCTTACAGCTGATCCAGAATTCAGCTGCAAGACTTGTGTTCAATGTTTCCAAGTTCACACACACTACACCACTCCTCCGATCTCTCCACTGGCTCCCTGTAGCTGCTCGCATCAGATTTAAGACTCTGATGCTTGCTTACAAAGCAAAAAATGGGCATGCACCCACCTACCTTGCAGCACATATCACACCCCGCACTGCACCTCGCTCACTCCAGTCTTCTAGCACTGCTCAACTGGTCCCCCGTCTCTGAGGGGGGAAAGGATAAGCATTCATCTAGACTCTTCTCTGTTTTGGATCTTAAGCGGTGAAATTAACTTCCCCTCAATGTTCGAACAGCTGAGTCCCTGGCTATTTTCTAACACCGTTTGAAGACCCATTTATTCTGCACTTACCTCAACTAAACCACCCACCCCTTGTCTTTCTTTCTCTAAAAAACAACACAACCTTTACAGTTTCAGAAGTGTATTCTTGTTTATAATCCTTATTATTAAGAATGAATTATGTTACTGATGTTTTAAAGCACTTTTGTAAGTCGCTCTGGATAAGAGCGTCTGCTAAATACTGTAAATGTAAACATTCTTGCAGACCAGGTGGGTTTGATTGTTTTGGATCATCAGTGTACATTATACATACACACTATTCATATTTGAACTTTTCTTTTTTTCTATTACACCCAGGTTCTCTACCTCCTCAGGTTTGCCAGCAATCAGTAGATAATATCTTTATCTTCATGAGTAAAGACTACAGTAATGCTTCAAAAATGCATCAGAACTGCCACAGAGGTGCACCCATGGTCATTATTCAGAACAGACCCAGCCCCATGACTCGAGGAACTCTGAAAACTCTGAAGCTCAAGACTCCCCTTCACCTTACCTTAAGGCGAGGTAAAAACTACCATGGCACAGGAGCACGACGCAAACAGACCGGGAATGCACTTGTGTGAGAACTTGAACAGAAGTTTTCCATTCTGCGTAAAAATATTCTTCACAGTCCTTTATCACAGTGCCTATGAATTTACACTATTAAGCATACTGCGTGCCAGCATTTAAATATTGAAGCTATTAAAGATTTTCAGCTAAAGAGCCCATCCTATTACATTGTATTAATTATGTGTTAAGTATATAGAATACAAATGTTGTGCAATTGTTGTTTGGAACTTTATATGAAAAGCATAAACACAGTTTATCACTGAAAACTAATTCAATACAAATAATGAGTCAGGATTGTACTACAGTAACTATATAACAGCACTGATGAAAAAGGAACTTTAGAATGTTTTACAGAGATTACAGCCATTATTGTGTTTTTAAAAATATACATAAATTCACATTACAAACCTCTTTTTGTCATTAATGGCTAGTGTCGCTCATGTTTGAACCTGTTTTTCTCAGTCGAGGTAATCAGATATATGCTGGGATTTAGTTTATTGTCTTTCATGCCCTTATAAGTTTGTAAGATGAGTGTGTGTGGTATGAGGTGTTTGTACTTGCTAGTCCTGTTGAACATGTTATCATTCTTGCAATAAGCTTGCCTGACAACCTTAAAGAAACATCTGAAGATAAATCCCTTTCAGAAGCACCCAAGCCTTGTATAAACTTCATAACAAAAATTGTCCACCCACATTTGGTTTACGTATGCATTCTGTTAATCTCTAGAATCCCTTTCTTACATTTTAAAGTGTGGAATAGTGTTACAGAAGACATTCAGAAAGTAAACTCCAATGCTTTTAAATGTAAATAACATAATGTGTTTGTTTGCCTGTTTACAGATCTCCACAAACGATGGTATGTACCACTATAATCTGTAATTATGCTACATATACAGAAAAAAATATAAACGTAAACACAATACTTGTTTTTGCTCCCATTTTTCATGAGCTCAAAGATCAAAGACTTTTTCTATGTACACGAAAGGCCATTTTCTCTCAAACCTTTCTCTCAAACATGTCAAACTAACTAATACACATTTTTGTCAACAGTATATAATCCACCATTGTACAAACTGTAAAAACATGGAAATTGTAACACAAATTCACAGCACAGGTACGCAGCATTTAACTCTCGCATTACATTCTGCAAAATGAAACATTGAACAAAATGGATGCTGACCTGACACTGCCACAGTCACATAGTTTAGGTACTTTGCATAGTGTTTTATTATAAACATAATATTACTTAAAATACAATGTGAAAACATGTAGTACAGTAATTCTTATCCTTATTCTATTAGTCTTTTATAAAACTGAAAGCAAAAACAAAACCAAGAACATTTTCTGTTTTCTTAATTCAAAAGTCACAAGGGTTCATTTGTACTAGTTTTCTGTAATTCAGACATGAAGAAGACTGATTTAAGACAGATTCTTATGTAACTGTATAGCTATAGGGTATAACTGTATAGGGTAACACAGACTATTGAACGAAACACTAGACGAGAACAAAAACATAAATGGACAGAAATGGTCCCTGATTTTACTAACCTTAAAGTTTGTGAACTGTGTGAACGTATAAAAGTGTCATTTGATTATAATGCATATGAAACCGGTGGTGTAAAATGAAGATGAAAGTGGAACACCTTCAATCCCCATAGCTCATGCTGAAACAGCATTTATTCGTCTTTAGTAACCTCTGCATTCTGTCGAGGATCACAGCAGCTATTCTGTGTATTATTTCTATATTCTAAGATCTACTTTAAAACAGCAGATATAGCAAAATCTGGTTCTATGCACCACCGGAAACTTGAGGGTCCCTGTTCATTTTCCCTGCCATTCTAAGCATGGTAATTAAGTAGTGACTATTGTATAATTGATGCAAATATTAATACATGGGGCTGGGCTCTGGGCCAGCAGGCTTCTAAACAATTATGTTACGTGCTGAAACTGCTGATCTTCATTTCATCCCCTAGTTTTAGTTTATTTATGTCATCTGTTGCTGGTCTTCAGCTTTTATTTTCTTGCGCAGTGTATCCTCTAGCTCAAGTAACTTCCCATACAGAGCTTCTGAAGAGGTGTCATCAATATCCATCTGAAAGTACACAAAAATTGTATCCATGCTTTGTCTCTTTTTGGTAATAAACAGCTCCTGTATTGTTTTATAATAAAATGCAGAGTAATGCAGTTTTTAATACAGGTTCTGATGAATGATGGGGTGGCCAAGATGGGGGCCAGCACTGACCTTGCGACACTGTGTGTAATTGTTTCCCAATGCAGAAGTCAAACTGAGATATTTAGCCATTGGATCAAGTGACTCAGGTTTCTGTTTGAACAGCCAGACCTGGAACACAAACACACACACAAAAAATAATGAACCTTCAGACAAACACAGAAACTCAAATGACAATTTAAGTGGAGTATATTTTACTAGTAGTGTTCTCAAAGGATTACATTTATTCATGTTAATCACGTTGTTGTGTGTTTTAACATGATTTTTGTGTTAATAGTAATTTGCCACTTTTTTGCTTGTTAATATTTTTCAATAGAGAAACCTTTTCAAAAATAAACAACAACACACTGTATAGCCATCCACAAATGACATAAAGCTTCAACAGGATGCATATATTCATTTATTTAGATGATTTTAGTACTATGCTTGACTTGTGTTGTAATGGAATCTGATATCACAATAAGCAAAACCATTTACAACTAAGTTAAGTTAGGGATCAAAATAAATTACAATAATGTCCCTATAAGCTAGTAGTGATGTGTGTTAGGTTCACTGGTGTTTCCAAAGTGTCCATCTATGTATGAGTGTGTGTACAACCGTATGTGGCCTACAATTGCGAGGCCCCCTGTCTAAGGTTGATCCTGCCTTGTGCACAGTGATTCTGTCTTTTCTATAACCCTAACTAGGAATAAGTGGACCAAACATTTAATGAAGTAATGAAGATCCTGAGAGTCCTTAATTGGACTGTAGGACGAAAAGCATAAACAGCTACAGAAGTGACACTATTTAGGACAATGTGACTAGCCAACAAAAGGATCAAACCTCAATCCTTTCTCTTTCTGTAACAGATGGCAGACCAGAAATAGGCTACAACTACTTGCATTGGTTCCAAACATTTGCCTCCGTTGTATTAGTATTTAAGAAACGGCACAATTGTTTCCTAGATAGCTCATTTCATGGACGATGAAATACATGATTAAATTTTATGTTTAATGTTCTTGGTGCATACCAAAGCCTCAGCTCCATTATAAGGTGTGAGGGACATTGAGTTGGTGAAGATTCTTACCTATTAAGAATTGAGGAATACACACAATTAGATGATTTATATATAAAACAAAGATACATAGCAGAAATGAGACAGAAGTGGTAACTTACCAGCCACAATAGTGGCATGAGTATGGCCCAAAAGAAAGGGGACAGGATGCCATATGTCAGGTTGGTCATCACCAATCCAGGACACATCACTGATGAATACATACCCTACATGATGGGACAAATTTTCTTTTTAAACAAAAAGTGGTCACCCATTCACCCATATGACATTAAGTTCTTACCTTTTTAAGCATTCACTGTGCATTTTATCAGTTCCACTTTAAAAAAAAAAAAAAAATCACTTTTCAGATTTGCAGTTACAGCCTGTTCTGTGCCATCTCTTTCTCTATATACTTTGTTATTCCCCTTTACTCTGTTCTTTATTGGTCAAAACCCCCACAGGGCCACTACAGATCAGGTACAATGTGGGAAATGGATCATTCTCAGCACCGTAGTAACACTGATGTGGTGATGGTGTGTTAGTTTGTGTTTTGCTGGTCTGATTGGATAAGATTGCAGTGCTGCTGGAGTTTTTAAACACCTTTTTCATCCACTATGCACTCTTTAAGGCACATCTACCATATTGCTCCACTTTGTATATGAACATTTCAGTGCTTACAGGATGCTGCCCACAGCACTGCTGTGTCTGATCCACTCAATACAGTAACACAGGCTAACTAGAAACTGATGTGTGGTACACATTGGACTTATTTAAGCAATCACTTTTTGTTTTTGTCAGTTTTGTTTACCAAATGAAGGTATGGTAAGGTAGCCTCAGGTATATAACTGTAGCAGGTCATCGGTTTGAATTCCATGACTAAATGAGTGCCCTTGGTCAGTTAGGCAGTGAGTGAAAGGGTTTTAAGAACCAGGATCTCACACGTGATACCCACTCAACCAAATAATATATACAGTCGAATCCGGTTAATCGGACCACATCGGGACACGATCGTTTTGGTCCTAATAACCGGCTGGTCCGATTACACGAATGTTACAAGTGTTATAATTTATGTAACATATTAAATGTTTATTAAACCTTTATTACATTTATACAATATACACATATAGCGAATGTACAAACAAGAACAAGAACAAACAAGCGGAGATGCAGATGGATCCAATAACCACGCTGCGGGCTACTGGGTGCTTTGTTGTGGGAAAGAAAGTGGTGAGCGTGTTTACCTCCCGCTAGTTTTGCTCTGTCAACACAACTTTTTGGATTTCCTGACCTTTGATAAAAGCATTAATTCTTCCAGGAATCCTCCCATATCTCGCTGATCCACTTTGCATCAGCTCTAAGTGGTGACTTGTGGCTTCTTTTTATTATTCGCTCTCATGTTCATTGGTCCAATTAAATGGATTTTTGGTCCAAATAAGCGAATAAAATGACACGTATATAATAGGATTTGTTTCTTACTTTAGGATTCGTTCCGAATAAGCGGTTGGTCCTATTAACTGGTGGTCCAATGAACCGGATTCGACTGTATATGCATTAATATGTCTTTATGGTCATGCATAAATGATTTACCTTCTTGTTGTAGTGGCGGTTCAGGGCCAAGCTCAGCAGATCAGAAGCATATTTAGAGGAACTATAAGGCTCCCCACCTTCCTTGTGCTGTATGTCACTGAGACTGAAAGCTGATTTCCGTGCATTGCTGGAGGAGGTCCAGATCACCTGTGAGCTGTGGTCTGGCTGACACAACAGAGGCTCCAGCTCCCGTACCTAAACCAAAAGAAATTGGAATTACTCATGTAACACTTGCTTGGCTGCATAACTGCACAACACTTCATGAGTGATCCAAGGGTGTCTGGATCTTAACGTACATACGTGCAGTACTGTGCATTACTATATTCATACAGAACTATGTATTAGGTCTCATCTTTAGATTTGCTGTTTTAGAAATAGTATAATGACCATATATATTATATTTCTGTTTAAATCAACATCACTCCCTAATCAAATGTATCCTGATAGAACATTACCTAGAACATCACAGTCCCTCTACCAGGTCTTCCTCTCACAGCGCAGAGTGGCAATACCCTGGTTCTAGTGTTTGGTTTGAGTTTCCTCGTGCCGCTGAATAGGCATTCATTACTACTGACCGACAGACCACAAGCATTGTCGTTCAGGAGATGTTCTGATTCAGTCGTCAGGACAAGGCAATTTGTTTTTTACTTCTAAACATTTCTCCCACATCCAAAACATCAACTATGAGAACCAACTCTTCAGTTACCTTTTAAAACACTGCTTTTAAAAAATTAGGGCATATTTCATTATGGGATATTTCATTTTATGTATCCCCTAATTTTGTGAGCAATATATATCCCAGAGCTTCATATTTGGTTTTGTAATGAGATAATCAACATTATTTGTTATTTGGTGTGTGCTTAGTTTTATTGTTTTGGTTGAACTGTGCATGTACACTTATCTATATTTAGGTGTTTCTACGTAGCCCAAATGGTAAAGAAACCCTTTATATTTGAAACTCTTTAGAATTGAATTCACCCTGTGATTCAACTTCTGATCTACTTTCCTGCACTCTAGGCTACTATTCTGTTATTTCACTGTACAAACGCTTTTAATTGGCAACAACAAATGCTACCAGAACATCTTAACCTGTAATAACCTATATCAGCTTCGGTTCAAACAAGAAAATCTTCCAAGTACCAACAGTCTACATATAATTATGACTCTGGCTTGCTAATCCTTATTTGTATTGCACAGTTTCACCTAAGAGAAGGCAGGGTACCATACTGAGTTTGCTCTCCAATTGCCCTCCGGTCATGATTTGGGTCTAGACTTGCCTTTCTGTGAAGCAGCTAAAAAAGTTTAATTTGATTTCAAATACCCAGGCAAATTTACATGTGCATAGTATGCGCTCTATACAAGTGTATAGTATGTTTAAACTAACACTACATTCTAATCTTTAAAAAAGTGGGGCGAATGGCCTGTTTTGCAAGACATTACGGGTTAGAATAGAAAGTGAAAAGCAGTTTAGATTGGCTACAACATGTCTGTACTAATCTGGAAAACAAATGTGCACAAAAAAACCAAGTGAAGACAGAAAAATAGAAATAGTAACCATGCCATGTTATGGTGCTGCAAGAGAAAACTGACACCTCAAGTCATGAATATATTGCAACTTTAATGCTCACCTGATCCACAGTGTCCTCATTACCATCTTGTATGGAACAGCTCTGTAATTCTGTCTCAGTCAGCAATTGTTGTCGGCAGGTATAAAAGCAAAGTATTCAAATCATTCTTAAAGAATGGAGTTTAAATTGTGTTTAATTGATTTAATATGTTTACATGCCTGCACGCATATGCAAACCACAAAGTGATGAATAATGAACAACGCTGAATATCTCAATACAACAGCTCTGGGATATATTAGACAGTATATAAACAGGTGGTTCTCGTAGTCGACATGTTGGAGGTGGCAGAAATGTTTAGGTGTAAAGACGTGAGCATCCTTAAAAATGCAAATTAATTGTTATGGCCTAAACAACAAGGCTTGTAGGCCGTTACCAGTAAGCAATGTGCAGTAAGCAAATGTTTTTCATTACAAATCCCATAACCAGCATGACAATTTGAGTTGGAGAGATGAATTCATGTTATGGTCTGTTACAACAATTGCTGAAATAACAGTATGCACTTGCAATAACATGCACCCCCCAAGACAGAAAGTTTGGCTTTCCCTGCAGGAAAAGCAATGAGATTCAGCACTTGCCCTTTTTTGGTCTTCAGTTATACTACTCACACATTTCAAAATGAAATACACCATAATGAGATATCCCCTAATTTTTATGAGCAGTGTAGCTGTTCCAAAGCTTTATGTGTTTTGTGTCATTATTCCATTGCAGTATAAATCCTTCTCCACAAGGATCTAAAGAAGCGTTTTTGTAGCTAAACTAAACACTGGGCTAACATTAGGCACAAGTTTTTTTTCTAGTCAGGGTGCTGAGGGGCAATGGCCTACAAGGAAAACCCCCCACCAATGTTTGTGGGGACTTCTGTTAATTGACGAAGAAAAAAAATATCATCTACCGTATTACGATTAATTGTTATCAGGATAATTTAATCAATTGGATTAAGCAGGTAATTAAAGGATAATTTTAGCTAGTATTAGAGTCTTTCTCTGATCACATTTTAACATATCCTGTGTTGAAAATGACTCACCAACAAGAAGTGACCAAAAAGGTTAGTAGCAAACACTTGTTGGAGGCCATCAGAGGTGACGGTGTCCTTCTGGGTCAAGAGTCCTTCTCCTGTATTGAACATGTGGACTGCTTTACTGCAAACAAATCAAAGAAAAAATAGAAATAAAACTGGTAGCTGTACAATGTACTATGAATTTACTGAATATGTATAGCGAAATCAAAGCACGATACATACCCAGAAAACAAACCTTTATAGAAAGCTTTGCGATCCACCTGGGGATTAGGCATGATTCCAGCATTTAGGTAAATGTAGTCGAGTCTGTTGTACCTATTCAAATATTAAACAGAGAAGAAAACAACTTTAAATTACAACATTTCAGTACTGGCAAGAGGGAGGGCTAGAAGGAAATAATTATACCTTTGTTTGACCTCCTGGGCAGCTTTGAGCACAGAGCGCATGCTGCCCACGTCTAGTGGAATGAGGGAAATATTAGCTTGGGGGTGAGAGGCAAGCAGAGCCTGACGAGCTGCCTCAGCCCTCTGTGCATTCCTGCAGGCCAGACACAGCTGCAGTTGAGCATTCTCACTCAGGAGACGCTCACACAGAGCCAATCCAATGCCACTGCACACAAACAGTAGTTATGAAGCAAAACGAAAGTGAAAGGACTACTATAAAAACTTTCATTTAGGATATGCTTTTGTCAAAGTGATTTACAACTCATACACTGTACACCGCCCTTGGTTCTTTGTTGTTGTTTTTTTTGCCATTCCAGCATCCATGGCGCGATTCATTTTTTATATACAACCTCAAATCAGAAAAGGCTGAGATAATATAGAGAATGCGCATTTAAAAATGCAGTTTACCTTACATTTACTTTAAGTTTTATTTCAGTGCAGACAGTATGAAATATGTTTTGTCTTGTCAATTGTCATTAATCAACTTATGCATTTCAAGCATGCAAACCATTAAAAAAGTTGGGATGGGGCAATTTAGAGATACTAATCAGTATTCCAGACAGATTTAGAAGAAAGGGGCGCTCTGGACCATAGATAAAAAGGGACTATCCAGGATGTTATCAGCAACAAGTACAAAAACCAGGGTATGTGATGGTATGGAGTCCATGCACTTGGCAATGGTCATTTACACTTCTGTAATGGCAGCATTAATGCAGAAAAATGTGCAAAGTGTACAGGTACTGGACTGGTCTGTCTGCAATCCTGACTTGTCCCAAGTACAGCATGTGTGAAGAATTTTTAAACTAAAGATGCGATAAAGATAATGACAATACTGTTGAACACCTTAAGACGTGCTTTGCAGGACGAATGGGACAAAATACCTGAAATGCTTCATCACTTATTATCTTTGGTGACCTTAAATGGAGAAATGGTTGTTTATTACCAGATGTAATGAGGTTGACCAGACAAAACATGAGGTCCAAACATCAGGTTCATAAAGTCTGCATTTAAATAACAGTAAAAAATGGCCAAGAAACAGTGTTTGTTTTTCTTACATCCTGTCACAGTTTGTTCTGATTAGGCGTTTCACTGTAACACTATTAATAATCATGTCATTACATAACTGTGAAAAATAATATTACTGACTGTGTTTATATAAGATATTTTATGTTCACACTGCTGAGTGGGATTGCAATGCCAGCCATACATCACTCAGTGTTTAATATAACTTTGTGCACCAGATTCTGTTCTGTAAGGTGTGTCATTACAACCACTGTACTGCAACAGCTAATAGATCTAATAAGGTAATACAGTATATAAATAGGTTTACAAGCTTAATAAAAATAACCACAC
This sequence comes from Parotocinclus haroldoi, assembly GCA_034779995.1. Classification (NCBI taxonomy): domain Eukaryota; kingdom Metazoa; phylum Chordata; class Actinopteri; order Siluriformes; family Loricariidae; genus Parotocinclus; species Parotocinclus haroldoi. Next base: position 414 of record JAUZST010009794.1, on the reverse strand, counting down.
CACGGATGTATGTGCTAACGGACGCTGTCCAAACGGTCGTTATGCGGCGCATGTAAAGTGGGTGAATAAAGCACAGGTTTTCCAAATTGTAAAAACATTTAATGTTCAAAGAACAGTCTCAAAGGTCATGGAGGCGTTTCTCAAACACGGGAAAACAACATTAGTAACAGAGGTCGAAACCAGTGGAAACTGGCTTCCCGGTACACACTAACACTTTTGAAGCATCTTTATAACAGCCTCAGAAGAAGCGTCTAAGCCGCACAAGCTGAAATTCGTGACAGGCGTAGTCACGTGTACACGTGCAAATGTACACAATGTGTACACACTCTGAGCAACGTAAAAATGACTTCATAATGCAATGTCATAAAAACATAACGAACTCAAATAAAGGAAAACGCAAAAGTACATAGTTAC
>JAUZST010009793.1:0-12772 GCA_034779995.1 Parotocinclus haroldoi | reverse complement strand
ATGCATTTCTATTGCGCACATACACACACAATAAAATATTAAATAGAAAGTACCTTCAATTTGTTGATTGTATATGATGTAATAAGATGTGCCTTTCATGTGGTCATTTTATTAATACTTTTTAAATTGTTCACTGAATTAACAGCCAGTGTGCTATATCATGAGATGTATTATTGGGATAGGACATGACCCGAATCAGGATGTACCCACAGCCCTAGGAACAGTCGTGGGTCACTTTGTAACAGATGAAAATTTGATGTTGACAGATAGCAAAACTATAGACAGTAAAAAGCAGCTCCTTACAGACGTAGCATTGCTACACATTTCTCTAAATGTGTGTATACACACACACACACACACACACACACACACACACACACACACACACACACACACACACACGTGTCTCTACTGTCGTGTCTCTACAGCTCTGGAGAAAATAGAAACCACTCCAGATTTTCTTCAAATCAACATATCTATATGTATGGCAGCAATTTGGTTCCGGGATCTGATGAATTCCAACACTGGCACACTCTCATACAGTAAAACCATCATTTTGAAGTGGTCTTCATTTTTCCAGAGCTTTATAGCTCTACTTGAAACGCATGCTCCTTCGCATGCATTATGGAGCGTGGAATTAAACGGGGGGAGGTCTATGTAACGCTAAGCTCATCAGGGGGGAAACCACACCAGAAATGACTTGTGCAATAGCAGTTGTGTACAACACACACCCCTCCCTAATGTGGAATGCCAAGAGGATGTAGAAATGGAAGTGCACTTATCGGGAGAGGAAGGGACAACACCAGGCTGTGGAGCATAACTGAATAACGGGTTATGTGATCTTGCAGTTGTCCTGAAAATGCTTTTAAATGGTCTTATAACAAATGTCTCTTTGAAGCCCGAGTCGTAGAAACTAAGACAAAAGACAGTGACTCATAAGCAAAACATCTGTCCACAACAATAAGTATTTTTTTTTATTGGCTTGTAAGATTGTAAGCACTTATTGTAGTTCGGCAGAGGTGGGATTTGAACCCTGGACCTTCCGTTCCACACACCAGTCCCCATGTCTTATTCTCTGTATTTTGCAGAATGTAGTGTGATTGACTTTGTGCTTTCGAACTGACCAACATTTTGCCCAGGAAACACAAACACGCCCCTTACTCTGAATGTTTATACGATATAGCACAAACTGAAATACAGTGGTACCTCCATTCTCGCACTTTATTAGTTCTAGAAGGCTTGTCAGGTAACAAAAACAAGTAACTGAAATCACCAAAATCTTTCCCATAAGGAATAATGTAAATTGAAGGAATCAGTTACAGACCAATTGGAGAAATTCTCTCTCGCACGCACACACACGCACACACGCACGCACACACACACGCGCGCGCACACACACACAATATATTATATGCATTGACAGGGTTTTATTGTAGAGGTACTTCCTGATTTAAAAAGGACATAGATTTAGATAAATCCATCCTGAATTAAATGAATCATGATCTGATGAGTTTAATATAGTCTATACTGCATCATATACATCACTGTAACCTCCCTGTTTAAAACAGCAATACCTTACATTTGGTAAACATCGTTAACGCAAAGCCTATTTTATAATAAAAGTCTTAAAGACTAATGGATTGAGAGTAAGAAAAAGCACTTACTCTACTGGTGAACTCAGGGTGCTAGCATAGCTGCTATTACTAACATTTCAGCCTGACAGTGATCCGGAGAACTAAACCACTGCCTAACATGTATCTCATTGTTTATATAGCAGGATGAGGAACAGGAGGCCGGGCAATGTGACAAAACAGGAACTGACCTCCATGGTGAAGATGAAGTCCTTGCCAATCTGAAGTGAGTTGTGCCAGGTCGTCGTGTTCTCAGTGTTTCCAGGTGTCATTACAGGCTCTTGCGTCCCTGGCGTCTTCCGCTGCGTCATATGGTTGGAATGCCGAGTGCACACTGAGCATAGAGCAGTCATATATGGATAGTTTTACCTCATTCCATTTAGGATTGTTATAGCTCTAAATTTGCATTTGGGAAAAATAATTTGCTGACATTTTTCCAGGTACACATATAATATCATACTCGCACCAGTCAGCCATAACATTAAAATTCCGGATGGATATTAGGTAAATGGCAAAAGTGTTTTTTTTTTGCCATGCAAAAATTGAGGATTGGTTGAAGGTGTTGACTTGGTCCAATTTCTAAACCTTAATCTGACCTGGGAAATCTGATAATGCTGTTTACAGGACCACTTAATTTGCAACTACAATACAGAAATCCAGTTATAATCAGATTCTTCAGTGCAAGTTAGCGCACTTCGTATGTTACAACTCCAGCAGCCCTGTTGTGTCTAGGCCAAGCGCATCAACACACCACACAAGAAAAACATCACGTCAGTGTGAGTGCAGTGCTGAGAATGATCCACCACCCAAATAGTATCTGATCTGCGCTCATCCTGTGGGGGTCCTGACCATTAGAGAACAGAGTAAAGGGGACGAAGAAACAGAAGGATTATTGTCAATAATTGTCAAGTCACGTTAAGTCAAATGTATTTATATAGCGTTTTTAGAATGGAGCATGGTCTCAAAGCAGCTTTACAATCTTATATTATCTTAAAAGGCCAGTCCTAAATTGAGCAAGCCTAGGGCGGCAGTGGCAAGGAAAAAACTCCCTGAAAGTGGAAGAAAGAAACTTTGGGAGGACCAAGACTCAAAAAGAGACCCGACCTCCATGGGCGGCCTAGATGTTAATTAAGTAAATACTTAAAAGTATATTAAAGTAATAGTAAAATTAAGTAAGTAATACATTTTATATCCATATTAGTATTTAAGTTAGTAATAAAATAAGTAACAAAATAGATTTTAAAATCAGTCCTCAGTGGGAGGTCCTTGGAGGCACATTTTCAAAGCAGTGTATACTGGGACTGTGGTCGCCCAGCGGTTAAGGTAATGGACTCTAGACCTGATGGGGTATGGGGTTCAAACTCCACATCTGCCAAAAGCTGCCACAGTTGGGTTCTTAAGCAAGGCTCTTAACCCATGATTGCTTGAATTGTAAGACTGTATAAGTTGTAAGTCGCTCTGGATAAGGGCGTCTGCTAAATGATAAATGTAATTTCCTTTTCCTTTTCCTCAATAGTGGCTAATTCTATAGAAAATGTTAGCAAGTCTGCAGCATCATGAGTCATTTATACTCATATACAGTCACTGATCTGTTTTTCCATTGTGTCCTTCAGCATCGTCTATCATGTTAGATCAGGTCTTACATTTTCTCTGTTACCAGACTGATGCAGGTAATAATAATGAGTGATTGTGAGAGTGTAAAAAGAGAGAAGTCTAAGCTCTTTAGAGCTATTTAAAGCATTCAATAAGGAACGAGGAGACAATAGTTTTGACCCAATCGTCTGTACTATGTGGCGCACTATGTGGGGCTTCAATATGGGAGCTATCTGAACTGACAGCCTGCTGGTTGCATAGGAAATAAGGTCAGTGCTGCTTAAGTGCACTTGCGATACCATCACAACTTCAGAAACTTCAGTCAGGTTTTTAAATATTTGCTCAGTAATGACTTACTGTTAGATAACTAAACACCTCTGCTTGTGTTCTTTTTTTATCAGTAAACATGAACTGCGAGTTCAGTTTGTGTACCTTTTTCGTTCATGCTCATATCTTTTCTATCTTTATAAAGTCAGAGCTCTAAGATATTGCTATTTTGCTATTTATCCACCGTACAGTAGATTGACGATGCACGTGGATGATAATGTAGTTCGCCACTTCAGTTTCAGGGAACTCCATTTTTAACTTAGATTTTGGCCAGAATTATGAAATGGCCTTCACCTTAAATGGTGCACTGTGTAAAGAACAGGGACCAAATTCAGACGCACCATAGGAGTGGTTACGAAAATGGTCAACAGAATAAACGAGGTAAAATAGCAGACAATTGAGTAAATACAAAGCCACGTTACATTAATTAGACAGGATATCAAGGTACTATAACGAACGGGAAGCCACAATGCAGTGTAATATGGCAAGACAAAGGTGAGAGTACAATAGAGAGTCCTTATAGTGCCCTGGTGATGAGGTATAGTGGTCAGTGGTCAGGAGGGGTTCAGGAGGGCTTACCCTATGTTTGCTGCACACACACGCATGCACCTTGCTGCTACATTCTGGGCACATCTGTTTTATGTGCTCCATTTAGCACATAGGTGCACACTGTAGTCCACCTGCTGCCCTAGACACTTTGTTAGCCCACGTTCATGTGAAGGACATCATATATCATGTATCGTTTGGGTGGGACATCATTCTCATCACTGCAGTGACACTGGTGTGGTGGTGGCATGTTGGCGTGTGTTGCAGCAAATCACAGCAGTACATCTGGATTTTTTAAAACGCTTTGCCCATTCACAATTTACAAAAACACACAGTTGCTAATCTTGCTAATCTGTTGGGCAGATTAGGTTCATCATCCTCTAGTGCTTCGTCAGTGGTCATAGGGTCCTGCCCACAGGACGCTTTGTTGAATGTTTTCCAGCAGTGACACTGAGGCGTTTAAAAACTCCAGCAGCACTAATCTGTCTGTTCCACTCGGACCACCCCAACATGCATCAACAAACCACCATGTCAGTGTCGCTATAGTGGTGAGAATCATCCACCAATCTGTTGCCCTGCTCTCCACTAAAGAACAGGGTGAAAAACGCATGTACTACAACAGATGGGCTGCAGTCTGTAAAGTGCATCGATATGGTACATAAATGATAATGAACACGGCTGAGTTTAAGTCCGCCTGTCACCGAGTCTCTGGTGGCCGTCCAGGAAAACACAGGGCACATGTGCAAGTTTACCCCGGACTGGACCCCATTCTGTTACTGGACTGGGCATAAGTAGTTGTTTCAGCACCAGCAGATGATCCCAAACTCTCTATAACACACAGCCATGGCAATGTAGTGGAATGAGATGCTAAGCTGGGTTCTTTGGTAGAGCAGTGACAATCTGCTAGCCCACCACCCATGAGGCAGTGCCATCTGGAATGTCTGGGTGCTATGCATGACTTAGGGAAGGGAGGCAGGATAGGATGACTGAGACCCCTACGCTGCAATGGTCTGGCCCCATTCAGGGAGCATACTAGCCCATGTTATGTGAATTCCAGATTAGGCTCTGGACCATCCCAGAAATCTGACCAGGATGAACAAGAAAAAGAACATGTTTAGTCATCTAATTTGTATTTGACGTTCAGGTGTATGCAAACATGCCAGGAAAACGTTAAAGACGGAAAGCATTTTGGTGTTACAGGCAGATGGAGACAGAGTCCCACTGATCACAGCTTCTGCAATTAAACCTGCGTGGTTTCAAGAGTTAAACACAACAGACTAAGATATAAACTCTGTAAAGCGGGACCCTTTGTCTGTTTTCAGAATCCTATAATTGAGTGGCCCCAGTTAGTGTGTTTTCCGCATGTCTATGTTGTATGTGTGGCACCCACTATGTATATCTATACACCGGACAACACTACCCCTTGGTTTTATCCCTAAACCAAAGGAGAGTTCCGTGTGCAAGTAATTCACAAATACGCTTGTAGAAAAATAAAAAGTATGGTTTTTTTTATTGAATATATATATTTTTTTATCTATGGATAATATTAAAATTACTGTCAGTTTAGTTTATAACAAAATAAAAAAGCTTCTCTGCTGAGTTTACACAAATTGAGTCCATCCAGATATACTTCATAACGCGAATAACTTCTAGATTAAGAAAAAAAGAAATACACCCTGCAATCTCTGACAGTATATTGCACTGCAAATCTTTATCATACTAGTGGACACAACTTTCTTTTTTGAAGAAAGTTTATGCATTTGTATACATTGCATATGTATCTTTACTGATTATTTCCAAATGATAGGTGTTAAAAACAAATATGTAGTAAAATAAAATATGCAAAACATAATTTTTCGGCCCCGCCAAGAACGTCTGTAATCAGACCAAGCATCCTTTATGGTTTTCACGGTATTGAGGAATTCTCTTGCTTTGACTAGAAACTGATTTGCAGGTCATCAATTCTTATGTGGAAGAGCAGGGAATCTGGTACACAGGTATTTGAAGCCCTTGATCCAAAGCCCTAACAAACTGTTTCATGAGTCCCAATTTATATGCAACGGGGGGAGCCAAACGTTGAGGATTAACAATTGGTTAATTTTTGTATATTCTTTTCATTGATCTCAAATTTCTCTCAAGCAGCCAAATCTTTCTTTTGCTTGGTTATCCCAAAGGCACAGAAAGCAAGGAAATTGTGTGCAACTGCTTTGTTGTAACAGAAGAAATCAATATAACCTTCAGGTCACCACATCAAATTCAGCAGAGATCATTGTATTTATTTTTTTTGGACAATGGTTCTCATGGATTCATACGTTTATGGAAGCTAATTCACATTGTGAAGCAACAGACACTTTTGATTTCTTAGACTTTTAAACTGACAATGAAAACCACCTTTCCTCAGTTACATAACTATCAAATCCCATTGACTCAACAAGTCGTTTGATGTTGATGCACTACACAAGCTCCTCGTCCATGTTGAAATATTTCAGAAGATCTTCCACTCTGTTACTATACAAAGATGTAGTACCTGGAGTCAGCAGGTTCTTTTCCTTTGAACCCAGTAACTCTGCTGACAACTTCAGCAGATCAAGATGTTTCACCAAGTCACTGAAATCAGCTTAATTGAATGGCTGGCACATCTTCTGAGGCCAGAAAATATTTATTGTCAGAGGCTTTCAATAAATCGGAACGACAGAATTCACTGCTGCCTGAACTTTTCAAAGTACTGAAGTTAGGTATAGGGACTTTGTCGCAGTGAGCAACTGGTCTTCTAGCTGAGGGGAGATAAAGATAGGGTACTGGATGGAAGATTTTGTCTTTGTGTTCATGCCTGTAATGCAGTAATTACTATGCAGAAGTAGCAGTCAACACAGTTTGGATGCTTTTGCCACACAATTGGACCTTTAAAGCTGAGACTTTTTTCTCTGACATAGTCTACGGCCTCAGGTTTTCAACACATGTCCTGCACACTTTATATGGTGCCCAAGGTTTGTACTGATCACCCAGTTTCCCAAAATATGCATGATCAGATTTTCGTACAAAGTCTGATATATTTGTCCTGTGTTTGGGCATTGTAAAACAACCACAAATGTAACAGAATACATCAAGATCATTCCTTTTGCAAGAAAAGCGGGCATAACTGGAGGAACAAATGTGATTTTTGGATTCAGTACACTTAAAGATCACGTTATCTTGCAGCCAACAAAATTGAAGTAGACCTGAATCATCTGCTGGAATCCCAAACACCTCTCAAGTGGTCAGCACCTTAATAAAAATAAAAGAAAATGAGGTACATTTATAGATACACAATCCAACTTTATACAACTTTTAAACAGCCAAGTTTTATGTATATATATATATATATATATATATATAAAACAAAAAAGTTTCAAGATTAAAGTAGAGAAAATTCAAAACGGGATAACCGAGCTCAAAGGTCAAGGCTGAGCAGATGCAGGCCTAAATTGTGCAAACATACATACAACAAAATACAGCATCTTCAACTTCAGCCAATTTAGTCCATGAGAAATGTTTTAAATAGCCTAGCAGCAGTAGTTAAAATCTCACATGCCAGAAAAAAAATGGCTGAATTATTTAGTTAAATGCTAAATAAACAAAAAAATAATACAGCAACCCATACCAGCTCTAGCTGAGCAAACCTCCTTAGCCAAACGCTGTGGCAGTTCTTTGCACTGTCCAATGTGTCACTGTCCAATTGCTTGCACCTCCAATAGCTGGAGGACGAAGCACCACACACACACAAGCGGATGAAAACAATTAAAAAGTGGTGTGCTCTATCTTTACACTTGGTCACAGGGTAGAAAAAACTGTACTACAATTTAAGGAAACGGTAATGTACCTGTGAAACGGCCACCCATGCTCTTCCACTAGCTTAGCCTAGATGCAATGAGCTAAACTACTCTTAAGGAGCCCAGGACGGCTGCATAAATGCCCGATACATGGGACCCCTGCCCCTCCATTGATAAAAAAAAAAGGAAAACCTACACAAGGGCTACATATGGGTTCCTTTTTTTGAAATGTTGTGTCGAGCCAGTTGCACCTGTGGAGACAGCTGAAAGAGGAGGGCTAAATTTAGGCGTGCGTCTGCAGCACGAGGTCTGGGAGTCCCAGCGTCTCTCTAGCCTGTCACACTGTCTCTCTTCATTAGATGGAGGGGAGCTGGGGGACCATGGGAAAGTCAAACAATCATTTAAGCACGAGCGTGGCTCTATTTCCACAGAGTTCCTCACTTCGTTCTGCTGCTGAGGGGAGCCTCCTCACAATGGCAAGATCCCATCCCTATTCAGAGACTGTCAGGCCATGATTCGTGTATTCTTTGGGCGTCGCTCAGGCAATAATGACAAAAATTCCCTCTTTTCGAGCAGCCGGCTGGAACCCTGTGGCGTCGGGCTTTGCACGGCCTAGCTGGACTGACACTTGGCTCTACTTTCAATATTTGCATTCATTGTCTTTTGAACTAGAAAAGCTTTGTTTTGTGCATTTAAACACTGGTCTGACAGTGGATAAACACAGCATTTGCATAAAATCTACACTTATAGGAGAGATGAAGGAAAGAAAGCTATAAATATTTACGGGGTTTGAGAGAAGCCCTCACTGAACCCTTTAGCTTAGCAGGATATATAATACAGACATCCGGTGAATGAAAGGGCTTTTGACAGTCCTCTGTAGAGATGTCTCTTGAATGGCAAACCAAGAGCATCTGTATTGTGCATGGTATTAATTACTAGGCACTTATGCTACTATTCCCTCATTCTAAAACAAAATGTTTCTGTCATTTACAATTGAGATGTAATAAAAAATTCTTACCGGTTGTGTTCAGGTGGCTGAACACACAGTACACACAGTACGTTAAACCACTGGGTTTCTACAGGTTCCAATGTCACGGCTACACAGCTGTTCGTCCGAGTCCGATATGCTTAACATCGCTATCGACATCAGTGGTCCTTTCAGCGACACGCACAAGGTTATATCAGAAATAGTTTTAAACACACAAGTCAACGCCAGTTTAGAGTTATCAATTAACCTAACACGCATGTTTCTGGACTGTGGGAACAAACCGGAGTACCCAGGGTAAACCCACACAGACGTGGAGAGAACATGCAGACTCCACACAGAAAGTACCCAGGCCGCTCCATCTTGGGTTTGAACCCAGGACCTTCCTGCTGTGAGGCAGTGGTGTTACCCACTGAGCCACTGTGCTTCTCTGTTCGTCCGAGTGAGATGGGCTAAGGGAGTGCAAGGTTTATTTACAGTGGACTATGGTGTAATACTTTCTATTCTGACCAGAGAACGAGCTAAACATCTTGACATTTCCAATCTTGCATTCATGTTCCAGTAATCCACTCCAGATCATTTATAATCATGCTGCTCCCATTAAACACATAACCTACCAAAGTTTTATCTTGTCACTCCTTGATCTTGCTTAGATCACTGACTTTTTGTTTGTGATTAAAATAAAAAAAGAAACTATTTTCTTTGCTTTCAAAAGATTCTGCTTTGCTTCAGAACTACATATCTGCATGGAAACCTAGGTCTTTAGCACACGTATTTCATCTCTCTCTGGGGTTAAGACATGCCCACGTGGATAGATCTCAATGTTTTAGTCTCTCAGCTCCTCACTGGGGGACTAAACTTCCCACAATAGCCAGAAAAGCCCAGTGCCTCTCTTGTTTCTGCAGAAGTCTAAACAATGACCTCTTCAAACAATACTTAGGATAATACTTCTGTTATCCTCTGCACTGTCTTGTACCTGCCCTTTGTATATTCTTTGTCAGTTTTATCCTCAAGCTATTAGCATGTGTTACGTGTGACCTTAGCACTGAGCTGAAACTGCAATTGTTAGTCTCCCAGTTGCATTACAATCTAGTCTATCTGATCATCCATGCTTGTATATCATGGCACATTCCGCTGTTTGCACAACTTGTAAGTTACTCCGGATAAGAGTGTCTGCTGATCAAATTATATGCTATATAATGCCCACGTAGGCCTTTATTTACAAGAGTCAAAACCTGCATAAATATTGATAAAGGCTTATTCAGTGTCACCCTTTTTAAATTTTGATGTTAGGTTACACTATTCCTGAGTCAACTGAAATGGATTTTTGTTGACACAAGGTTGTGTTGTGACACTTTCCAGGCTGCCCGAAGAAATGATAACTGACCCTGAAGCTCACTGTGGCTACAATATGTACAACGTGATGAACCTTTATAAATATTTATGTAGATTAACATCAGCTGTCAGAAAGTCGTCATTAAAGTGTAATGTAGATCACCCTTCAATAAGGAGTTTACAACTTTTTTTCTTATAAGCCCTGCCTAAACCTACATAAACATGTATGAAGGCTTATTTAGTGTTAGTATCCACATTTGGTAATATCACAATACATTTCAGACTTGCTTAGGTTATGATTATAGGTTATGATACCTGTACTTTTTGTGTATGGGAGTCACATAATGGAAATCAAAGTCAAATTTAGTGTGAATATGCATAGTTCACTGCCAGTGCTGTCACTGTCATGGATTGTTCATAAAAGCTCAAAAGGAAAATGACATGTGCATTACTTCAAAGTAAATGAAAATAGATGTCAAAGCAATGTGAAAACTATACGTTTTTAAAATTTTAAAGCTCGAATGTCAATGGAAGAAGAACTATGGACTGTGGTAGCCTAGCGGTAAGGTACTGCAATAAGGAGCAGAAGGTCCAAATCCTGCTTCTGCCAAGCTGCCACTGTTAGGTCCTTCAGAAAGACCATTAACCCACAATTCCTTGCCTGTATAAGTTGTAAGTCACACTGAGTGTGAATGTCGGCAAAATGTTGTAAGTGTAAAATGTAAATTATTTTGTTGTTGCAGTGTCATGACAGTACCATAAATATTGATGTGACCTTGATATAGCAGAGATACATTGCATTTTGTTCTGAGCTTATGGCGTTCTGTAAGTCATGCTGAAAACCTACTGTCCAACCCCCACAACCCCCAAATGCTACTAACTTATTCTTTATTGGTGAATAGGACACTATAATAATAACAGCAATAACATATTTTTCCATGTCTTCTGAGGCCTTTTTCAGGTTTAGGGATGGTCATGTTTGGGTACCATCCCTGTGGCCCTAAATTTGACTTGGGTAAGGGAAATGCACAACTAATGGTAATAATAACAAAGCAAACAATAATTAATGTATAATAATAATAATAATAATAATAATAATAATAATAATAATAATAAAAATAATAATAATAATAATAATAATAATAAGTTCATTAATAAAATAAATAACACAAACTAAAATGAAATCTCCCCCTTCCTTCAAAAAGTAACAAAGGACTTGAGAACACTATAGATCAAAACTCAAATTTAAAGAAAGGAACCATTCAAGCTCAGACATGAACAATGGAGAGGTTGGAAAATCCTCAAGGACGGACTTAATTAACGGAAGTAATTAAGTGTCCTTTATCTTAAAGAAGGACAAATGATGTTTCCACAGTCTCTGGATAAAATGGTCAGTTCTAATAATTGAATAAAGTCTGTGGGGGGAATTTTAAGTGATAATAAATCCTAATTTGGGCAAACAAGTCAGTGGCACTAGATGGCTTTATTACTTTGTGCTGCTCATCCTCAGCATATCTGCTGCTCAAACTTTTATGTGGACAGTATAACTTCTGTAACTTGGACTGAATTACATTGAGTCTACAAAATGTAGCTTTTGCTTAATATCTAGCTACAGTCTCCCTACATACCATAAACACTCACTTGACACTTTATTAGGTACACTGCTTGTTGAAGCATATATCTAATCAGCCGATCATGTAGCAGCAACTCAAAGAATTTAGGCTAGTAGACGTTGTGATATGACTTGAACGTGAATAGTATATGACATGCGTGACATGCCTGTTGGTCTGGCGGTTCCTGTGTGTGTCTGACTGTGTGTACCTGACTGTGAAACTGATGGTCATGTTTAACAACAAAGGAGCTATAATCACCTAAAGCACCTATAGTAATGTGCTAATGTTATTAAATTAGATATACCACCATATCAGCAATTGTATAATGACCATAGATAAGTAGTCATAATCTCTACTGAAATACAACCAGAGAATACAGAAAATGGAAGGGTGGAAAATCCAAGAAACCACTTTTTTGGAAGGGGAACAGGGTGAAATGGTTAAGACAGGCTAAAACTAGCATTAAGACTGGCATGAAGATCAGTAGAAATTAGTGTTATGGAGTAACAAAGTTCTAAGCTTGAGACGTATGTTACATATGGTCATTATAACCATTGTTTTAAAAACAAATCTAATGGTGATCTAAGACTTTTGCACAGTACTGTATTGTGTACTTAACAAAATCATTTGTATAAGGTAGGTATAACTTAGAAATGCCAAATGCCTACACATTTTGATGTATTGTACATATAAAAATCACATGACTAATAAAATGACCTTTGATGTATCTGAGAGTTTCTTGTTTGCTTGTGTGCAGGAGGCAGAAGCTCATGAATCCATTGAATTTGTTAGGGTTCGCGCTGCGAGCCCTTTTTACTTTGTTCGCCGCGGTCAGTTATTTTACCCCGATCCCTTTGTGTTGTGTTTTCGTTTTCTCCCTACGTCTTTAATGACGTTTTGTTTTGGTTCTCCGCGGCGAACGATTGGCTTGTT
>JAUZST010009792.1:0-12772 GCA_034779995.1 Parotocinclus haroldoi | reverse complement strand
ATATATTATGTATGATAGTTTGTATCTCTAAATAAATTATGTTTTTTAAATGCTTAACATTTTATGGCTTCTTTAAATTTAATTGGAATCAAGGATATGGATAAATTGAACAGAACAGGTTTTCAGCATTTACATTTTGTGACCTGTCACGATCTGTGTTTTAGCTCTATAAAATGGATGAAATATTTAATACACGCTTGTTTTGGTTGATTTGTATATATTGAGGTGAGCATGACAAGGAATTTTATAATATTTGAAAAGTTCAAACATCCCTCTGCTTTAAGGCCATGTCCTAACAAAACCACACCCGCAGCGAGTTATAATAGATGGGGGAAATAAATCCGTATTCAGTGCTGTAAGTCATAATTAAACATTGTAAATCTCTAATACAACACTATAGATCTTATATAAATACTATAAGAATGAATATACTAATGAAGCAGGTCTTAATTTAAAACCAGTGGTTTTATAAATGTATACTAACTTCTTAGCACGGAGTTGCACTCCTGGTTAAATACATTTTCTTAATTGTCTGTTATCTATCCGCACAATTAGTTCCTCATGAGACGTTATTATACATTTACTGCACCTTTAAAAAGTTAAATAACTCCTTAGCGTTTTGGAAAGACGTCCAAACCTTTGCATACTGTACACTTTATGTTTAAATAAATGCTTTCAAATCAGTCATATTTAAGCTTTTTTTTGTCTGCAGACTGTGTGTTCTGTATTGGGGCACCCCTGGCCGTATCCCTGATTAGTCTCTGTAGTCCCTAATGATGCGGAACACATACATAGCTCGTTCATTCACTGATATTCTTATTCACTTTATCCAGGACAGGGTGTCGGGACAACTGGTGACTAGCCGGCAGCACAGGGTGCAAGGCAGGAACAACCCCAGACCAGGATGCTGGTGGCAGAGGGGCAGAAAAGAAGCCACTTCTCTTCGAAACATCAAGGACAGACTAAAATTCATCAGGAAGTAAAGGGATTGGACTGCAGAGGACTGGGATAAAGTTCTTTTCTCTGACGAAGCCCCCTGCAGAATGTTTGGGACATCTGGAAAAATGATTGTCCAGAGAAGAAAAGGTGAGAACCATTATTAGAGTCCTGTGTCTGTGAGGCCTACAGTGAAGCATCCTGACACCATTCATGTGTGGAGTTGCTTCTCATCTTTTACAGCATGATGGAGCACCATGTCACAGGGCAAATGTGATAACCAAGAGGTTCGGTGAACAAAACACTGAAGTTTTGGTCCATAAGCAGGAACCCACCTCCCCCAAATCTCAATCCCATTGGTCAATCCCTGTGGTCAATCCTCAGTAAGACTGTCGGCAAAAAAAACCCCCCAGAAACTGTGATCAACTCCGAGCTCCGATTAGGCACGAACGGGTTGTCACCATTCAAGATTTTGCCCAGAAGCTGATATCTGATAGCATGCCGAGACAAACTGCAGAAGCCTTAAAGAAGAAGGGTCAAGACAGCAAGTATTAGGTCTTTGCTTAAACTGGGCGTGTTTGTCGATAAAAAGTAAAATTTATGGAATGCTTAGAATTATACTTCATTCTATCATATAAACATCTGACCAAAGGTTGTAAAACAACAGAGGCAGCAAACTTTGTGAAAACCAAAATTTGAGGGACAAACCCTTTGCTTAAGGCTGCATTTGATTTATTACACAAATGAACAGGCTGAGCGTTAAAGTCAATCCAGGTGCTACCGCGTGCACTCGATAAGGAACTCCACACACACACACACACACACACACACACACACACACACACACACACACACACACACACACACACACACACACACACGTTTGCTTTTTGACGATTGTCTGTTAGACAAAATGTGAGAATCTTCTGATCTTCTCTCCATGGCTTTGCTCCACAGGAAGCTGGGCTCTATTCAAAACATCTGGTGAGAGCTGGAGAAACATATCAAGGCCAATACAATTAAAATATGATCAAATATTAATAGCACGACTTTGTTTGGTAAATAAACAATGTTAGTGTTACTTAATTTAGACGTTAATTAGTATCGCAGTATCAGCTGAGGTTTGTGTTAATGAAGTAACTTTACTTGCACACTTGCGTTAAGGCTTTAATATATTCCATTAATACAAGCTACATAAGATCAGTCAGCTGGAGCGCCCATCTAGTACACTAGCCAACTAATGCAGGGACCTGGGTTCGAGTCCTGGCAGTTTTTTTTATTGGCTGGCTCTACTTTGAGGATGCAAACAGGCATATTTTGGAATGAGAAGCCTGTAAGTGACCCAGCGATGCTGGAGCTCCGAGGCAACCATGCTAACAACAGCAGGACGGTTAATGCGTGCCCCTGGAAGACTTCCTCTGTATCTATACTATGTATGTACACTGGGACTGTGGTGGAACAGCGTTAAGGTACTGGACTTTGGACCAGAAGGTACAGATTTTAAACTCGGCAATGGTACAGATTGCTTGGATTGACATTTACATTTACAGTATTTAGGAGACTCCCTTATCCAGAGCGACATCAGTTTAAGACATCAGTAACATAATCCATTCTTAACAATAAGGAATCTAAACAAGAATACACCTCTGAAACTGTAAAAGGTGTGTTTTTTTTAAAGCGATAGAAGGACAAGGGTGGGGGTTTTAGTTGAGGTAGGTGAGGAATAAATGGGTCTTCAAACGACGTTTGATTATAGCCAGAATCTCAGCTGTTCGAACATTGAGGGGAAGTTCATTCCAGCACTTGGGAGCCAAAACAGAGAAGAGTCTACATGAGTGCCTTCCTTTTCCCCTCAGACGGGGGGACCAGTCGAGCAGTGCCAGAGGACCGGAGTGAGCGAGGTGTAGTGCGGGGTGTGATAAGTGCTGCAAGGTAGGGCACTTTGGGCACCTTGTACTGTGCAACAACACTAGCAAACGAATTGCGATTAAGGAGTCAAAGCACACCCAGTATGGGTGTCTTCAGATGTCTGGAAATGATGCCCTAGTGGTTAAGATACTGGACTATGGACCAGTAAGTCCAGGGTTCAAATCCCACCTGTACCACAGTTGGGTCCCTGAGCAAGGCCCTTAACCCACAATGGCTTGGATTGTAAGACTGAGATGTAGGTTGCTTTGGATAAGGGCGTCTGCTAAATCCCGTAACTGTTTGGGAGTCTCTCAGGAGCAGCTGGACTCTGTGGCCACAGAGGATTCTGGGATGACATTCTCAGTTCCTTACCAAGAAAATCAGATGCAAACTAAGATCCTGTTTGACCAGCCCAAACTTTTGCATAAGGCCCTTTTACAAGACATGGCCTACACACACACACACACACACACACACACACACACACACCAACCAAAGGAAACATGTAAGTATTAGGACATTTTCCGGGGTTCATTCTGGAAGGCTGATGTTGTATAGAAGCATGCGCCAATATTTAACGTGTGTGAATGTGTACCGTGTATTTAGTACACTGTATGGACTTTTACCTTTTTTTAAAATATAACTTTCTTTTCAAACACTAAAAGAGTTAGACGATTTGCTCTAGGTTACTGGGCTTAAGGTTACAGTAGGTCTGAGTGCATCATTAATTGGTTACACTGATCATTATGTCAAAATCCCCACAATGCGAGAGAGACAGACTTTGTGTTTGCGGAAATGGAGTCGTTGCTCGAAAAAAGTGCTTTCATCCCAACTTCGTACTGGTGGAGCATTGGGTTTGCATCAAGTCCTGAAGGGAGGGTGTCAGAGGTCATACCTGACCTGCTGAGGGGTCACATGACCTTGTCCAGCCTGTAATCAAATACACACACGTACATACACACACACACACTCACTCACTCAAAGATCAAACAAGCTTTGTTCCTGCTCTATCAGTGACGTCAGTATCTGTATCTCATCACAGCCCGTATGCAGGGTAAACAGAAAACTGACAGTGTGTGTGCGTGTGTGTGTGTGTGTGTGTGTGTGTGTGTGCGCATTTGCGTTCGTACATGTGCATGTGGTTAATGCATCGCATTCTAAATATTATACAAAGTATTGTAACATCAAAGAACATTCAGGAACACCACGAGTATTGCTCATGTTCACGCTATTAATTTAGAGCTTGCCAGTATGCACAAATAGCTCTTTCCTGAGACGTAAATGGTCCAGAGGCTTACTGAACAGCTCAGGTAAAGGGGTAGGCGGTTAAATGAGATGAACTTCTGACTCATTATAAAGAAATATCATAAATACGTTGACTGCATGAAGTATAGCATGCTAACAAAAGTGCTAGAACCTGTGTAGGTCCGTAAAACACATTAATAACCTTACAATAGTGAAAATAAACATGGACTACTGGTTCTGAAATGCAAGTTGGGAGCTGCCAAGTATACGACACCCACCAAGGGTTAAGGTACTGGACTCTGGACCTTATGGTCCAGGGTTCAAATCCCACCTATGCCAAGCTGCCACAGTTGGGTCCTTCAGCAAGGCCCTTAACCCACCAATGCTTGAATTGTAAGACTGTATGAGTTGTAAGTCGCTAAATGCCGTAATGTGATGCCCAGCACAAAGGCAGAAGAGTTCTGGATAAATGCTGTAAGTATAAATAAATTTGAGAAAGATACCAAATAGAAGCATTTCCCACTGTTTATAAATACACATTATATATTGCTTATCACTGCTCATGGAGAACTGTTGGGTGGAAAATGCTGGAAACTGTGACATTCACTTGCGTTCAATGCTTGGTATAAAACTCTAACACGCCTGCTGAAAATCTTTAAAAATATCCTTTTTTTGGTTTCTTTCTTAAAAGGTGAATCCATAGTTTGTAATAAGACACACCACATGCCTCACAAAACAAGCTTCTAAATAGATCCAGTAGTGACAGATATCTACAGGTAGGGATCTATAATATGTGGTCTTGTAAATCTGCTCCAAAAAAGGCAAACTATAACATATGGGATGCTGTCAGCTATAACCCTATGGCTAACTGTAGCTAGTCTGACATTTACAAGATCCTAAAGGTACAGTGAATCATGGGTACTCTGGTTTCCTCCCACAGTCCAAAGACATGTGTTAGGTTAATTAGTGTTTCTAAAGTGCCCTCAGTGTGTGATTGTGTCTGAGTGCTTGTGCCCTATGATGGATAGGCACCATGTCCACCATGTCCACCCTGTCCCTGAATGAATGAAAAGCGAAAGGCAGTCCTATAACAAAGTTACTTTATAGCTTTGTTTAATTCATGCTAATTTCCTGACCATTTTTGGCACTGAGAGCTTTAAAAGCATAATATTTCAGCCCATTTTTACAATGACTGTATTTACAAGCATGTAATAATCCCATCATAGTTTTCTGCTATTATCTGATTTTTCAAGCGGTCATGTAAACAGCAAACTTTCTCGTAGCATTTATACTAGTTATTTAATTCAATTTCAGTTCAACTTTATTTGTATAGCGCTTTTTACAATAGACGTTGTCACAAAGCAGCTTTGCATTTATACATAGGTATTGTCACAAATAGGATTCTGTTGTCCCTAATGAGCAAGCCAAATGGCAACAGTGGCAAGGAAAAACTCCCTGAGATTAAGACTAAGAAACCTTGAGAGGAACAAGACTCAGAAGGGAAACCCATTCTCATTTGGGTAATAAACATAATTAACATTATATAATAAAATATTTAGATGAACCATTTAATATGTCTATGTAGAGATGGGAGAGGGAGCGTCATCGGCATGGTCATGGTCTTCTCAGTCCGTGCCTAACGAGTCTAACCCGGCACAGTTGCCAGGTATGCTTATTATAAAGATTTGGCCTCTTTTTTGTTGTATGCTATGCTTTTTTTCCTCTCAGTTTTGGAATTAAACGTTAGAGAATTAAAGGTAGCGAAACGGCTAATATAGACTTTGAAGTGCAGTAAATACCTGAGAAAATAAAGAATTTGATTATTTTGTATTACATTTGGAGGTTTATCTCGCATATTCGACTGATCACTGATCACTGATACATGAAAACTGACTTCATGTAAATCCAGAGGTTGCTTATTACCTGATTATTCAAGTGCTTGTGTACTTGCTGACTACTGACGGAACCTAATTGGTCGGATTTTTAAGTGCATGGAAGTTTCTTACCCATTATTTCTGTGCTGCTACTGGCTGTACCCTCCAGGCTGATGCCCAAAGATGTGGCACACTGCATTTAAAACCCAGCAACCCTGCTGCAGTGAAGATCAACCATGGTCCAGTAATACAATCTGGTTCAATCACAATCACAGACAGGTTGGGCATATCTTTGGAGCGGCTAAATTCAGTAACTGGATCATAACTGTATATAGGAAAGGTTAATTTGGTGAGATGATGAAGTGTAAGTCCCAGGTGGATGATAATTGTATGACCTGCTCAAATGAAGCATGTTTGGCCTCCAACTTTATACAAGCTAAATTTCTGACTGGTAAAAATGCCAAAGGGTTACTAGATATGGAAACCAAACGAGCGTGGTGGATGGTGAGCGCGTAGTTGATATCAAGCTGTGCGTAAATGTGTGCCCTGTCAGTTTCAGGGATGCTTGATTGCAGATCTGTCAACGGCGTGTGTGTGCATGTGCCATTACCCAACGTAGGAGTAAAACACACTCTCCTCTCCTCCCGTTGTGTAAATACATGACTAAGTGCTTGCAGAATAGTTCCCAAGCAGCAGAGTGTGAAGCTGAAGGGCTCTGATTGATTTCTCTCATTCGAAGTGGAGTCGAGCCAAATCCCAAGAGCGGCTCCTTAAAACAGGGCTTTCCCGAACACACGCCGCCAAATTCTGAGCCGTGGATTAGTCTCCGGGGCCCCTGACTTCGGCACTTTTGTAGGCTTGAAAGGCTTCGTTCAGACTCTCAAATGTCAATAAGGAACACTTTGGAAATTCCCGATCGGCAAATGACTTTAGAAAAGAAAAGAAAAAAAAAAGCAAAGGCTGAGGATTCAAAGAGAAACAGGACTCATTAATGTTAATAAGCGAGTTCTGTTCTATGTGTTTACTAAAGTGGCTTAGCTGCTTAATTGCTCTTTTTTATCTTGAGTCCAAACTGTACAAGAATCGTGTTTTGTTATTCTAATAGATCCACAAGACCATGTCAAATGCTTAACGAATGAAAGCTGCATAAGAAAGCAATAAGAAAGCAGGATGTATGGTGATTCCACTGCTTATTATTATTATTATTTAACCATTTTTTAAAAAGTATATAGTAATTTATGTTATGTGTAAACAAAGGCAGCAAAGTGATAAACACTTGAACAGCAGCTTGAGTCAGAACACCAAATGCGCACCAGAAGTGACAGCTGGAAGAGGAAGTTACATAATAATATACAGTTTACGACGATGGCGTACGATGGTCAAATTACAACAATTAAACGTTTAAAAGTAACACAATCAATATGATTTAAATAAATACATATATAATCATACAGTTCAAGCAAATAAGCTTTTTAAGAACAGCTTGAAATTTCACGATGGTGTCCAGAGTACGAATTTGTGGAGGAAATGAGTTCTAAAAAAAACCCCTACTAACCATCGTCCTCTGGTTGAGACCAGATGACCAGGTTACATTTGTAAGAGAGTAACATTTAGTCATTTTGCAGATATTCTTATCTAGAGTGATTTACAACAGTGTCAGCTTGGCAGAGGTGGGATTTGAACCGTATGGTAAATGCTCCACAGTCCAGTATCTTAACCTAGGCTACCATTACATATTAGACAGAATTAGACCATTTGGTTCTGTCCATCTTATCTAATCATTTTTTTTGCCTTTACTGATTTAGGGACTGTGGTGGGCTAGTGTTTTAGGTACTGTACTATGGGGCAGAAGGCCTATGGTTCAAATTCCACCTCTGCCACAGTTGGACCCCTGAGCGAGGCCCTTAACCCACAATTGCTTGGATTGTAAAACTATTAATTTTAAGTCGTTCTGGATATGTTATTTCCGTCTAAATAACGTAAATGCAAATTTGGAAGAGAGTGACTTACAGCTGATAAAAATCTTACAATCCAATCAATTGTGGCTTAAGGCCCTTTCTCAGGGACCCAACAGTAGCAGCTTGGAAGGAGTGGATTAAACCCTGGACCTCCTTCTTATTTAACCATGATCCAAAACCTGTACTGTAACGATAATTAGATATATTTTTGGCAGTGTGTATATTTTGGGTCTAAAGTATTCAAAGGTTCTTCGGATCCAGCTCTGTCAACAGCCTGAAGCCACCTCAGTGTAGGTGAGGATGAACCAGGTCTAGTCAAATAAGTCTTATGATGTAGACTGCTAGAATGAATGGCTATGTATGTCATTGTGAAAAACACTAGCACTAAAACACTTGTTCAGTTCAGCAGTAGGAAGTCACTGATGAGGCCAGTCTAGAATTAGAATAAGTTTTCAGCATCTTCTCACTTGTTCTCTTCCTCCTGCTTGCTTGGAAGCATTGTTTAATTGGCGAACACTGGGATATCCCGTTACTTAAGTGCGGTTCTTAGCGTTGTTCCTTCGTCATACGCAATACGTTTGCGGCGCATTATGTGTACGCCAGCGATCACATTTTTGTATGCGCCCATTTTGACTCTCAGTCGGTGACATCCCGGGGCTTTTATTGTTAAAGGATGAGTAAGGGGGAAATCCCTGAGGTAACGTACCCGGTCAGGGAAATACCAGGGTTTCCTGAGGCTTTGGCTCACTGCTCCGCACCGCTTAGCGTAACTCCGCTCGGTTGGCTGCTTCGTTTAGGACGTGCCCCGATGCGGCTCCTTTAGCGCTCTCATGCTTGGGCTCGCCCCCTGGCGTTCCGTAGCTCCTTCGCGCCACTCGATTTGGGAAGCGTCCCAGATCGGCGCTTTTATCGTGCTCACTGCACGTCTGCCCTCTGGCACTTCGGCGTGTATCACCACCCAGTCGTGCAAACTTCAGCTGTAGGTGCCATACCCATTCGGGACGCATCACAGCTGCTCTACCTTTTTGGTTTTTGGTTCTTAGAACGTCGTTCGATCCCCATTCCCGCATGCCTGGGTCCTCCCTCCAGTACCGTAACACATTGCAAATCTTTTCAGTTGTTTGTGGAACCACTGTCTCCAGCAATTGTTGTTATTTAGAATATTTAGAATAAATGTCTGAACAGTAGAATATAAGCTTACCAGACACCAGACAGCATGGGTCGCAGTGTTGTAATGTAAATCCTGCCCTTTACGGTACAGAGCTGACTTTCTGATTAGCCTAGATGCTGCTGGTCAGACTTTTATTCTCAATAGAATTTAGAATTTATTCTCAACAGGTAATTGTTGGGCACACCAAGACCTATCATCGACTGCCTTGGGTGTTTTAGTGTCTCTAGGAGGGCACTGAATGTCATTTATTCAGTCTCCGACCTACATTCGCTAAGTTCGGCACTGACAGTCCTGTCCTCTGAAGCCAACAGGAACACTGAGGTCTCTGGCAGGGCACACAGGCCTGTGGAAGGGCAATGAATGTAATTCAATTTTTTGACAAAATTCAGCAAGCATGGTGAAGCATGATCTGAGGTCCATGGTGTAACACCGAGCACAAAATGGCGGAAGCAAAGGCAGCTTGTTTGGAAACGGGTGTTTATTAAGGAAATCCAGAAATCAGAAACCAAAACCAGTCCAGGGTCAAAACACTGAGCAGCGAGACAAAACCAGAGAGTGAGACGAAGAACGGATTTAAGGGACGAAAATGTAAAAAAATGGCAGACGCAGCAACAATCCAAATAGAAGCGCTTTGTAACAGGACCCCAAGTAACTCACCACAGGTAAAAGTGAACAGGGAGAATAAATAGGCAAGCGGTGATGATGAACAGGTGTGAAATTAGTCAGGTGCTGGTGTACGAGTGGGGCGTTGGGTGTGGTCCGCTGAGCATGGCTCAGGCATGACACATGGCAGGGCACACAGCTCTGTCAGTTCTTGTCTTACAGCCATGAAATTTCTCTGAGTTCACCCAGAGCTGAGATATGCTGCCCATGGTGCCCCTAACATCCCTGGAAGGGCACACATGTCCCTGGCAGGGCCCTGAATGTCATTCAGTTTTCAAGCTAGAGCCACAAAACTCATCAAGTTCGGTCTTAGGTACGCACAGCCACAACACACTGAGTTCCGCAGGAACTACACTTTCTAGTTTTGTTCTTATTATTGATATTTCTCTCTGCAAACCATATTTTTTGGCTTGCGACCAATCCAAGGGCTGTGATTAATGAGATTAGTGCTTGGCCTTGGGCAGTCAGTCTTAAAATGTATGCATTTTAGAATCTATTTTGTTTTATAATTTAGTGTATTTATTGTATTATTTCATTTAAATGTTATTATTAATTTGTTATTGATTCAAATTATTTACCTAATTTTGCTATAATTTAATAGACTTTTAAGTATTTCTTTAACATCTAGGCCACCCATGAAGGTCGGGTCCCCTGTTGCGTATCGGTTCCTCCCAAGGTTTCTTCCTTCTACTTTCAGGGAGTTTTTCCTTGCCACTGTCGGCCTAAGCTTGCTCAACTTGGGATTGGTCTTTTTAAGATAATATAATATTATAAAGCTGCTTTGAGACAATGCTTTGTTGTAAAAAGCGCCATAGAAATAAATTTGAATTGAATTGAAATTAGAATTTTAGAATATGTTAAAAAATGTAAGCATGACATTTAGCATGTGCAAACGTTCCCAGATGATCCAGTACTGATGACCTCAGAACTTATTTGACTAGATAGCGAGCCATTACAATTGGCAGAGGCTTTGTTCACTGCAGAGCAAATCAGCATGACGTCTCAAGCTTTCACACAATGTGGTTTATAAAAGATTTAATTTTCAGAAAGTCACACAGACGCATTTTTACATCTTACATGGAACAAAAAAACGTTCATTTCTGGTCACATCCTGTAGAATCGGGGTCAGGCCAAGCTTTAAATGTTTACCACTGAGAACTCGGTTCTTACTTATGTTTTCATGTCAGGCCTGAAGCTAGCTTTCTGCTGCACTTATTTATGATTAAAGAGCATTAATCTGGAATCTCTCAGTTGACCCTTCTGAAACCCACCACGGCATTCGCCGAGCACTGTTCTGTAAATATTTGTTCGATTCTCGACCTGGGGTTTACTGGGTAAACATCGAAATGCCCCGACGGTTTGTTTACAGCGTTTACATGCTCAGATGAGCTTGCTCTGATGCCCTTTTTTTAACTTCCCAGGGGTCCCGTGGTCTCCTCACTTGGCCTTGCAGCGTCTCTATCTCCTGATCAGTCAGCCTTGCTCCCCAGCCTGCTCCTCCTCCATGCCTCCAGAAGCCATGTCCAGGCTTTGATTCCTGCTGCACACTGGTAAACACACTAAACCCAATGGGCTTTCTCCATTTCTTCATCTCAAGACTGTTTAGTCAACGCCGGGACTTTGATATGTCTAAAGAGAGCCCATTCATGGTCTGTCTACAGGGTCTGTCTGCACACACACACACACACTCGCTACACATCTCGATACACATTTCCAAAGGTCTTTGGAAAGGCAGAATCAGTCAATCAAAGATAGAAAATGTAGATATTTCCTGTCGTTATGGAATTGATAGACACGTTCAAAGCACCGTTCGTCTTTTATTGATTTTCTGACTCATATCTTGACATCATTCCTGTCTTTTAATCTCAAACCGCAGGACCCGGGCGTCCCCATTGCACCAATGAAAGAACAGTTATGGCTTTTCCACACACAGGTCAGGGCCGCTCTCAGATTTATGACCATCCCAAATGAAGAGCACTAATCCTTGTGTAACATTTAAAAGATTGTGTGTTCTGGGTGACATCATGCAGAGAAGGTGGAAACGTGCAGATTGCAATTAAGGTTTAAAGTGTGCTGCTTGTTTTCGATTGCCACTGCAGTTTTGAAAAGACATTAAAAGGCTCAAGTGATTAGATCTTTGCCGCAGTGGTGGTGATCAAATACAAGTATGTAGTTACTGTTCCTACTGTATATTTTAGGTCTCTTATTTCTGTAGCTTACTACATGGCCAAAAGATGAACCAGACTTGTTACTGTAGCTTTCATGAATCCATTTATCCATCCAATCATTATCTCCTGCTTAATCCATATAGGGTTGATGGCCAGTCGGTGCCCACCCGGCAAGTCTGGGCACAAGGGCAGGAACAACCAGAGATGGGGCACCAATCCTTCGTAGACCCTCACACCCACACAGTTACACACTAAGGGCCACTTTAGCGACACCAATTAACTCAACACGAATGCCATTGTCTTCAGGCATACAGTGAAGTGCCCGTCTGAATCCTAGGTTTACACTTGACGCGGTGCAAGGGGTACGAGGATGCAAAAGTGGTGCACATTTTTTGTCGTAGGCTCTCACCACGCGCCGTTCTTCACAAATCTAAAAGCGCTCTTACAGAGCAGGTATGCCTCCTCAGGTATTTATATAAAACATACTGTATATAAGAAAGGTCACTGAGATACTCAGTGTCACCAAGCAGTTTCTCAAGTCTTTCTAACGCTTTAATGTTCAGCATAAGGCGTTCTACTCCCAAATGTAGCTTTCTACCCTTTACACCGTTTTATTAATCAGGCACTACAGAGTTATCCATGTCTCTGGGATGGTGATTCTACTCTTTTGATAAATACATTGCTTAAAATGAAGGCACATTTCGTTTTTGTGAGCATTTAAGTTTACATTTATGTCATTTAGCAGACGCCCTTATCCAGAGTGACTTACAAATAGTACAGTCTTACAATCCAAGCAATTGTGGGTTAAGGGCCTTGCTCAGGGACCCAACTGTGGCAGAGGTGGGATTT
>JAUZST010009791.1:0-11396 GCA_034779995.1 Parotocinclus haroldoi | reverse complement strand
CCCCCCCCCCCCCCCCCCCCCCCCCCCCTCATGATCATCAAGGCGAACACTCGTGTCTCCTGCAGGACAGCGTGAACATGCATCGGAGGACTTCATGGTCCCAATAGCAGCTACGTGGGGTTTCCGTGCTTCCTGTGCTCAGAAACAGGGCCGTCTATTCAGCGGTCTTGACAGCACACACAGAAAGGGGCTACAAAGACCCGTCTCTTCTGTAGCCGGGGTAAAGGAAGGCTAGACAAACGTGCAGCAGCCCTGTTCCAACGCAAGAAAGAGGGGCCATTTAAAGAATCTGTGACCCCCCAAAACAGTCCGAATTCAGTGGAACATCTCAATTAACCCTTTAAAAACGAATTCTAGCTCAGGCCAAAGTGGCGCAACCCTGTACAATAACAAACCTTAGTTACACTAGTGCATATTATTATCGGTTTTGATTGTGTTTTCTTAAATACATAAACCTATTGTTTAAATGATATATAAGACTTTATCAGTGAGGCAGCCGCTTATAGGGACGTCATGAGAGCCAGTGATGTGTAACCTAAACTCCACATGTTGCTTGTACTGTTAGTTATTGGGACATTTTATGTGCCTCCGCTGGGCTCTCCAGCATTTCCAGGCGCTGTATGGAAGTGGGTCTGAGAGATTACTGTAACCACAGGGCAGGAATAATGATTTGGATAGTTTGTGTAATTTGTCTACTTTAGCTAAATTGCCTAGTTAGAGATTGTAAGGCACAGTCTCAAATGCAGCACTGCATAGCCAAATCAGGCTCTTAATGTCACCCTCATTTCCCTTTTCTCCAATCACAAGACCATGTCTCTATGCGGAACCCAACCTCCCACACAGCCAGCCGGATACATGCTGTTGTTTTACCGTTCTGTTGCTAGTCCCTACACACCGACCACCCTTGATGCTAATTTGACTGAGTTAGGTTTCTCAGATGTTTGCTTAAACGTCGTACTGATGAATGCTGGTCAAAATCCTCTTGACTTGGGTTAAATGTTCATTTGGTTCGTTTGGTATAAAATGAATGGGCTGTCCTTTGGTGGGGGTCAGTAGTTTTAGTCCACCCTTCTGCTCGGTCTGTAGCCACTTCTGCTTTGGCTTCATCATCCAATCTGGAGCTGTATTAAATATCTCAGTATGACAGGTGCAACACCCTGTGGCTCCATGATGGAGTCCTGTCACGTACCATCCACTCCTGCTGTTCGAGCCGTTAAAGCCACCAAGGCTCAATCTAATCTTTGCGGTGTTGAATTTCTCTCTCTGTCTTTTTCAGTCCTGGCTCCGGATGTACGGATACCTCCCTCAGGCCAGTAGGCAGATGTCCACCATGAGATCGGCTCAAATCCTGTCCAACGCTATTGGTGATATGCAGAGATTTTACGGCTTGGAGGTCACTGGAGAGATGGATGCAGCAACTATTCAGTAGGAAACTTAATGCCTATGTTACTGTAATGCCCCTGTAGAGTTCAGTAGAACAACATGCATTGTGCAACCAAAAGTTTGTGGACTATTGTTGTTAAGGGCTATGTATCGTAGCATCGTAGACAAACAACTGCAGCCGAGTGGGTCGTACTAAACACCTCAGTGACTCTCAGTACAACACTTTTATAGGTTTCCCCTTCAACACGTCATAAATGTTCTGCACTGCACTCTTAAAACAAAGTCCACAAGGAACTGGCATGCCAACGGGGATGGAAAACTTGGATGGATTGCACCGAACATTGACCTTAACCCCTTTCTCAGATGACTGAAGGCTTTTGTAGCACCAAAGAAGGGGGAGAGGGACAAACTGCCTTTTAAAATCCTTGTTTTTAGATTTTGGACGTCCACAACCTTTTGGCGTTATAATGTCAACGTAATGTAATATAAAGTTCAATTATATTATTATTGACTTAAATTATATTAGGGTTCCTTCCTTCTATATTCAGGGAGTTTTTCCTTGTCACTGTCGCCCTAGGCTTGCTCCATTTGGGATTGGCCTTTTAAGATCATATAAGATTGTAAAGCTGATTTGAGACGATGCTCCGTTGTAAAAAGCTCTATCGAAATAAATTTGAATTGAACTTTACAATTTTGCTTTAACCCCTGAGGTCTTAACAATTCTAACAAATTCTAAAATAAAATACAAATATATAATTTAACTCCGGACTCAAAGGTTTCAACCGTTTAAAAGATAATACTGCATTTCAGTTTTAGCGCATAATTGTTTTTAAACGTTCGAACTGATTCTTAATCTGTTCTTTAACATATTTTCTATTTTCCTGTTTCAGAGCTATGCAGAGGCCCCGGTGTGGGGTTCCAGATAAGTTTGGGGGTCAAATCAAGACCAATGTTCGCAGGAAACGCTACGCACTGACTGGTCACAAGTGGGATAAAACTCATTTAACCTTCAGGTGGGTAAGAAGAACACACATCCATGTTATAAGGATTTTTGGACCTTTACCTTGTGTCCTTGTCTTTCTTCGGGATTACCATTTTTTTGTGATTTATTAAGTTTGAAAGCAAATATCTTTTGGTAGCGTGTTCCCGACCATTTAACTTTGTGGTTCTACTTCGTCCGTTTTGTGTTTTGTTTCGAGACGTAGTTCGATAATACGAGCCCCCGAAGGTGTTAGCGACACAGCTAGGGGGAAATTAGCAGAGAAAATGCGAGCTGTGCATTGATTTCTCCATTTGCATGATAAATACGGTTGGCAAGTACAGCGTTACACTCTAACTAACAAAGGTGAATAATAGACTGAAAAGTTGCAAATAGAAATAGACACACTGATGACTAAACCCAAAGACAGAGAGGACTATGAAATCAGTCAATCAGAAATCCAGGGAACTTGGGTTGAATCCTCATCGATCTGGTGACTGTCTAATATATAATTAATTTATAAGGGACGGTGGAGTGGCCAGTTGGATAGTTTTCTACTTTGGACTGAAACATGATGTTTGAGACCAAACACGGACAATTTATTTTTGAATAAGTGATACTGTTAATGAAAATGAGAAATAAAAAGCTGATATATGCAGTAGACCTTTAATAAATAAGTGCACGCAATTACAATGGGATTAAAAATGGCATCCCTTTAAGCTACTTTGTAATGTTGAATGGATCTTGGCAAAGAATTGCAAATATGTGCTGCATGCAGTGAGAAAGCTGGATAGCTCAAACCTAGAAGAAACGACATCTCTTCGGACAGGACCACACGGTGTTCTACTATGTAATCCAGTTACCATTTTACTGGTAATATGTGATAGTCAGGGGTGGCCTGTTGAAGGTTTCCAAAGGCTCTAGAGCCACTACGATTCTCAGCAGGATAATGTAAAGATGAATTAATTCAGTATGCAAAAACATTTAAAAAAATAACTACAGTCAGAAAATTCTGGGACCTTAAAAAGGTTTGGCAAGATTTAAAAATGTGGAATCATTCTATCGATATTTTTTCCACTTTGTTTTGATGTCACAGCATACAGAACTACACTCCTAAGATCGGGGAGTATAACTCGTACGAGGCCATTCGGAAGGCCTTCAAGGTGTGGGAGAAGGTCACGCCACTGACGTTCGATGAAATTCCCTACCTGGAAGTCAAGTACGGGCGTCGGAAAGAACCCGACATCATGATCTTCTTTGCCTCCGGCTTCCATGGAGACAGCTCGCCGTTCGATGGAGAAGGTGGCTTCTTAGCGCATGCCTACTTCCCTGGTCCAGGAATGGGTGGCGACACGCACTTCGACTCGGACGAGCCGTGGACGATCAATAACGAGAATCTGCAAGGTGAGTCAGCGTGGGTCCTTACATCGGCGCTGGGCTTACAAAAGCTGCTCGCAAATTGTTTTATTAGCCAGACCCCCACTTTAAGTGTTCTTAATAGCCTGGTGACCTTTCAAAGTTGCCCCACAGTGACCCCCTCTGCCCCGTAACAATGCCACGTATTGTAATAATGCCCCTTGTAATCACACGCCGTTCCCCTCATTTATTCCATCCTCATGAAATTGCTAGTTGTTCTTTTCTCCGAGCTGATTACGCCTTGCTTTTTATTATAATGTCTATCAAATTGGTAAATAGCAGAGTGACATCACTGCATTTCTCACTGCCAACCTCCACATGGTAAGAGAGAAAATGGCTGTACTTTACAACTTCAGTTCACTTTCTGCTTATTCCTGGTGCCTAATAATTTGATGTGTGCTCATTATATCGTTTCTTTGTGCTTTGTGTGACGAAAGATTTCCATAACCTAATGCTGAAAGTGCCTTGCATATTGTTATGGGTACAGTGGGACCAGTTTGGGGAAGGGCTTGAGCTCGATAAAGGGTTAATGGAGGAATGCAAAGATTAGAATGGTGAGGAATGATTATTTAGCAGATGCTCTTATCCAGAGCGACTTACAATTCTTACTATCATTCTTACAATCGAAGCAATTGTGGGTTAAGGGCCTTGCTCAAGGACCCAACAGTGGCAGCTTGGGAGGAGATGGGGATTTGAACCCTGGACCTTCAGAGCATGGCCTTTGAAAATGTTTTCTTGCCTCTCTCGTCTTTTTTGTTACAGCGTAATTGTTGTAGTTACGAATTTGCGTTACATAAAGAAGCGGTAGAAGTACTTATTTACTTAATTAATAATAACAAAAAATAATAAAAAAAATACTCTGGGGAAAAGTTGAAAGTATGAAGGTCAATGCCACTTAAATCAAAGTGTAAAATGATTTCTATAAAAAGCTATTCTAACTCAATGTTTCGACTTAATTGTATTGAGGTCGAGAGGTTCAAATCTATGAGCATGCTTTGTACTACAACTACAAGAGTCATCTGCAAAAATCCTACAAACAAGATCATCTTTAGTAAAGCACGGCCAAAAACTAAACTAAAGATCAAGTGAAATACATTTTCTGTGGAAAAGTAGTAAAAGTCATTTCTAGAGCATTTTTGTACCCCCTCTGATAGATATTCTCAGGCTTCCATCAGTAGGTTTTTCATCATTTCATGAGTGTTGAGTAACCTAGCTGAGTATTTCTCTACACCAGTTTTAGTTCTAATGCGTTGGATAGGATCATCACAAAGGCTCCCTGTCTTTGTTTCTCCTCTTCCCTTCATTATTTGGAGTCTCCCTGTGAAAACAAAGACATGATTCAAGATGCCTGCTGGGTAAAGACTTAGAAAGCCTTGAGCAAAAACCGCATGCTGGTCCGATGAATTGTCATGGTCTTGCTCTATTGTAATTAAAGGTGCCATCATGCTGTCAGTTGCTCTGCTATTAGCCCCTCCAGTTGAGCATGGCCGTTCTCAGGAGAAGTTTGAATTGACGCACCATAATAGAGGCATGATGCCATAGTCAAACACGGACCTGGCTTCGGAAAGATTTTTGTTGTATATGTATTGCAGTTACTGTTTAAAGAGTTTGGATGCTCACAGGGTTTCCATTGTGGTCAGACGTCCAGTCATGATGTCACTACAGCTTGCTGTGTTTGCCGTCACCAATTCTAAATATTTTAAGACAAGAGGCAGCTTTCATTGACACGCATGTCTGTGCCCATCCAAGTCTGGCCATGTCAAAGCCCTCATTGATTTAGCTGCCTGAGGCTATTAGGGCACCCGTTTATCGCTTCTCATGTCCATCTAGAGCTATTGGTTCTAATATCATGGTGCCCAATAACAAAAACACGAATTCTGAATTCAAACATGGGCACCCTAAATAAAAGACCCATACAAAGCACATGCATACAGAAACTGAGAACGAATGACACGTGGGCATTATACGATTGCTAAGACAATGCTTTATCTAATGGTATATCTAATCTAATAGTAGCCTAAGGCTAAATGTGGCTACAATGCATCTCAAGTGCCCACTTAAAGTGGTTTGAGCAATCAGATTTTAATCTTGGATGCACTTACACATATTTTACATAGTTTGTCTTTGACCGGGGATGATAATAACGATCCTCGTGATAAATAGGGTGTGCCCCTGGGCTTCCAGATTTTGTCTTCGTTCAAACCTTTTGAAAGCTGCACATTTACGTTAGAAGTTTATATGATGTTGGTTCAAACAGAAATGCAATTATTTGTTTACTGTGAATAAGTAACCGTTCTTCATATGCTATATGAGCTTTATTACTCTGCTAGCAGGCTGAGGATGACATAACAGCAGGAAGTAGTCATTCATTTGGCTGATATCATGACTGAAGATTCGCAGAGAGGCGTTTGTGCAGTACTGGCTCCGCATATAAATCCTCCATCTGGAAACTGTAGAGCAAATATGATGTAGATCAGTCACTGCTAAGGACTTGCCTATAAAAGTCTTTGGCATGCGTGCATTACAACTGTCCTGCATCAAATCCTCAGGCAGCGCACACACACTCGCATATGCTGACACGCCCGAATAAGAAACCAGGATCCTCCGTTCCAGTCCATTACCCCTCCCTCCCACGTCTGTCCAGCGGCGTGCCTGTTGACCTGAGGTCATGAAGACAACGGAGTTCTTAAACAAAGGGCAGTGTGACAGTTTGGCTAACGGTGTAGAACTAAACCCTCATGTCACGTCAGTCACAACTCTTTCATTTGCAGTAATTATAAAAATCTACGACATTAATAATGTAGGGCTATGCAAATTGGAATTTGTTTCAGACTTATTTGATCCATTCATAATATTTCCAGCACCTGTATATTTCCAGTTAATATATCCAGCGCCTTTTTCTGGGGAAGGTATCGGTGTATTGCCAGTGGGCCCAGTGTTGGGCTGGTGTATTCCACCACTGGCCGCTGATAAGGGGTTATATTTTTTATGCAGGACTTGTTATGATTTGGTATTAACATTACATATACAGGGGCAGCTGTGAGTCTAATAAGCTAGGATCATGGGACCCACCTGGGACCCACCTGGGACCCACGCCCCATCAGGGGGGGCTCAAACATCACAGGGGGTTTTGTTTGCTCTGGGGTGCTCGGAGTTAAAAAATACATTTTCCACTGTTGAATGAAAATAAAAACACTCAGTTGGAAAAGTGTAATAGATAAATGGCCAGCTTATGTTTGAATTTTATCTAATTTTATTATATGTAGCTGTGTTAAAAAGAGGAAAAAAGGAGTCAAAATGAAAACTGAAATATATATATATATATATCTATCATTTTATTTTGTTTGTGTGTGGGCTGGGGGTGTAGTTTTTCTTCGATACTTCAATAGGGGGCTCAACAGAAAAAAGGGTGGGAACCACAGATCTAAATGCCAACCACAAGGACTTCATTATCTTATGCTGCATTTTCTCTCTCTCTCTCTTTCTCTCTCTGTCTCTCTGTCTCTGTCTCTCTCTCTCTCTGTCTCTCTCTGTCTCTGTCTCTGTCTCTCTCTCTCTCTCTCTGTCTCTCTCTCTCTCTCTCTCTGTCTCTCTCTGTCTCTGTCTCTCTCTCTCTGTCTCTCTCTCTCTCTCTCTCTCTGTATCTTTGTAGGCAATGATCTGTTTCTGGTAGCAGTGCATGAGCTGGGTCACGCTTTGGGCCTGGAGCATTCGAATAACCCTTTGGCCATTATGGCACCCTTCTACCAGTGGATGGATACCGAAAACTTCCAGCTTCCAGACGATGATCTCAGAGGAATACAGCAGATCTATGGTAATGTATAGCTCATCTTCATGCTGGGAACTCCCTAAATGTTGTGAGGAGGAAACTTTGGGAGGAACAAGGCTCAAAAAGGGGACCCAATCCCAATCCGAGGGGAATTAGAAGTAAAAGTTAAAAAGATACCTAATTAATAAGCATGTATTAATAGTTGAGATGCTTGAGAACAGATGCTTAAACTACTACATTAGTTTAATGACGTTAGTACGTTGCATTACCATGCCATTTAAATGGAATACTATATTGTGAATAGAATAATAAATTGGAGATAATAATAAATAATAAATCCCAGATCACCCAGACCTGTGCGATTAGGAACCCCTGGCTCTGTCCTTGGTCTTAGGCAAAGACGCATGACTTAACGTAAAAAAGCTAGAAGGTTACTGAAGGGTACTGTAATATTATTTGGGCAAGCAGGATAGAAATCTGTCTGCTGTGCGTAAGCCTGCTTCGTACCAAGCGTATTTCCAAAAGGATTGCTATTTCTGATTCTGCCTAAGCCTCCATAAGCAGCCACCTGGTCCTCACAGACACAGCTGGATGTTTAGTTGACTGCATTTTTCATTATTACTTTTCCCTTAGGTCCTCCTAGTAGCTCCCCAACTCAGGCTCTACCTACTGTGACCCCTCGGCGTCCAAACGTTCCCAAAAACCCACCAGTAGCCCCTCCGCGTCGCCCGGATCGGCCTCGCACCACAGACCGTCCAGACCAGTACGGCCCAAACATCTGTGAAGGCAACTTTGATACCGTCACCATGCTCCGTGGAGAGATGTTTGTGTTTAAGGTAAGTTTCAGTCCAGCTGTTTCCATGTCTATGGGCACGTTCATGCTGTGCTTGTTTATTAGAGCTTATGCTTATCTAGAGTGCAATAGATTCTGACAGGCATACAGTCAGTCGTTATCCGCTTAAGCAGGCAGGAAATTGGGTGAGAAATTGCGCCTGTGCTCTCGCTGAGACAGAACGATCACCACGGTGTGCCAGTAAAAATCTTGAAGCATTGCCGAGTTCCAGCTGTTGCACCTGAGAGCCAGGCAGATGCTTCACCTCCAGGCCTCTAAGCCTGCCCTCAATCAGCAGCCAGAAGGTCAATAAAAGCCGCAGTGCTGGGTTCTGTAAAAGTAGGGTTAGCTCCTAATTCTCTGGGGCTCACCAGGAGATCCAAAGCAGCTAAGAACATGTCCAGCTAGTGTTGCTCTTGGCTCTAACCAAAGCAATGATTTTATGTTTAGATGTTCTACAATGTCATAAGCCGATCATGTGATGTCTCTGCTGTGAAAGAATAAAGGAAGCTTCTTGGTCTGTTGTTAACTGCTTCTGTTATTCGAATGGTAGAATGTGTCATATGATCTTCCTGTTTCGTTGAATGAATGAGTTCTCTCGCTGTTTTTGTCCTTTGTATTGTCTTACTGAGGCAGAGGTAGTGGCAAAACTATTGGTACTGCTGCAAGGAGCTTTGTGATCTGGAGGTATCTCTGGTGGAAATATTTCTACATAATGGTTGAAAAGTGCCAAGCATATATAATATCCATTAGTGCCTGATGTCGTGACCTAAAGTCTGACTAAATAGCTCTGTGATGGCCCAGAGCAGCACAGGAACATCCTGTTCCAAAGTATTTAATTCCTTCACTTTTCAAATCCAACAAAAGAAATTACACCCCACTGCTGTAGCGTGCTCTTATTTTCTTCTTACACTAAGTAGCCACTGTGGTTTCGTGAAAACCACGTGTCACAGTTATTGCCATCCCTGCATTTAGTGCAGCTTCCCTTTGCCAGCAAAACTAGCTTGATGGAACTGGGGAACACGGAGCAAGCGATCTGAAACGTCCCTTAAAACCGAAGCTCTCCAGATGTTCTATTGGTATCGTTGGTGTAGATTTGGCAAACGCCGTAGAGTACGGCTAGAAGTTGCAACCATGACTCGGGTCTAGCTTCATGGCAGATACATACAAGGTTTCTGGGACGTGTGGACATAAAACAAATCCTCATCTATCCATTGTTAATAGCAAGAATTGGGTTATGTTCTGTTGGTTTTTTTGGGTTGGTTGGTTTCTTTTTTTGTCTCTATTGACCATTTGAGTTTGCGTCGCTGTAGCAGTGAGAGCCAGGTGTTTCTGCCCAAGTTCAAACGAAAGACACGCGGAGGTGGCATCTAATTGTAGATTTGCAACCTTGGTGATCCTAAACTGCTACTGTCTTCTGCAAATCTCCAACCATTATCATCCTTAGGCATTTTTTTTTATCTAAACATACCTTCTTACTGCGAATGAGGGTAAAAAGGGACGATTGTTTTTCCAGACAGCTTTATTACAGCTCTGGTTGTTGTGAACTTAAATGCGTTTTTCTTTTATATAGCTATTTTATAACTCTTCTTGGCTTAATTTAGTTGCGTGTTGACTAACGGCGTTGATCATACGGTCACATTTCGTTCTAAGGCATTCAAGGTGCGGCAATAATTGAGGCGTGGTTTTATTTTTATTTCGCAAAAATGCTTTGGTTAATCATCATATGTTATCATATGTCAGTTCAACGAAATGGATGAAAAAAAGTTTATAAAATAACCTTTATTTACCCATTTTTAACCAAAACTGTTAGGGAACTCTAGCTACCGTTTTATATTTTTACATCATTTACGTGGCTTTTTGATCAGCGATGGCCCTAATGATTGTTATGTTTGCCTGCAAACACCAGGTTAGCATATTTTTTTGTAAAGACTGATATATGGAAGCCTTAATCCCAGAATTCCTGCGTCTCTTCCCTGATTCATATCGTGTGAAGAAATGGGAGGAAACTCCCCCTATAAAGGTTTGGGCAGTTTCCTGTGGACCAGCTGCTAACAAGCTACATGAATAGCATAATCAGCATTTTCTAATGCCAGAAACCTAAATGAAACTTGTCATGCAACGTGTGGCTGAGCCAAACCTCAAACTAGTTTAACACACATATTCCTATGTGATTCATGAGCTTTGATTATTAATAGCAGATTTGTGCCGTTGTTTTATTGCCTGCTGTGCTTTAGATGGACTTGACCAGCTGACTGTGTCGGTGCTGTTTAGAATGTAGCCATGCCCTTCCACATTTCAAGCACATAAATCCCTTTTTGCAAGTACTGTCCTGGTGGTTATAGGCTCTTATTAGTGAATTCTGTTGATTGTTACTTCAAAGCCGAAGAAGGCTAGGCTGGGCCGGACTCATGGTGGGACATATAGGATAAAGCGTGTCGTTGAATTTGGAGCTTGTTTACTTCATTTGCTATAATTTGGGTCAGGTGTGGAGTAATCTTATGGTCTTGGCTTGATGCCCCAAAGAAAGAATGTTATTGCTCATTGTCATTTAACAGTCGGCGTGCAGCTGAGCAGGACCGTTTGGCTGCCAGTAAACCTTAAGGCAGAACAATATATCATTTATTCGGCATTATCTCAGTAACGATAGCACTGTTATAGCATATGTATGCAGTGGGAACTGGAATAACGGATTGTATATTACGCTGCTTACAAAAATGAATATGACATGATTAATAAAGAAGCATTAGATTTTATCCCATTAAACAAATTAAAATCAAAGAACAAAAGCTGTTTGATTGCGCAAATGAAAACAGAAACAATTATGGTGATTGAGAAGCAAGTGATGTATTCAATTCAAATTGATTTCTATAGCGCTTTTTACAACGGAGCGTTGTCTCAAAGCAGCTTTACAATCTTATATGATGATATGAAATGGAAAATCCCAAATTGAGCAAGCCTAGGGCGACAGTGGCAAGGAAAAACTCCCTGAAAGTAGAAGGAAGAAACCTTGGGAG
>JAUZST010009790.1:0-12773 GCA_034779995.1 Parotocinclus haroldoi | reverse complement strand
CAGGTTTCAGTAAGACAGAGTGTGTGTAAGCGTTTATCAGTGATTAGTTCATTTATAATCACTGCCTTGTTTGTCAGTGATCTAATGTTAGTAATAGTAATTCTAGCTTAAGTTTAAGATTATTATTTCCTCAAGAGCTGTCGCAAACTTTTTGGGTGCATTCAGGCTTGGGGCAGATTCGGGTACCAGACATAGTTTTAATAGAGTTAGGTCTGGGTGACGGTGCATGGCTACCAGCAGACTGATGGTTAAGCCGAATTACCTGCCGCCTGACCCCTGCTCTGGATAGTCAGCCCCTAACAAATCCTGTCATAGTATATATACTTATATATATATACATTCCGCCCAGGTCGGTAAAAGAACAACTTGGGTACAGACTGTATGTCTAATAACATAAATATGTAAACACCAGCTGTGTGCACCATTTGTTCCTGCTAAGGAAGTCAGTAGTGTGCATAAAACAAACCCACCCAGCCAGGCGATAAACATCGAGCAGGTCAAACAAAAAAAATTTTAAAGACAAGGCGATGTGCAAAAAGTCAGCGTTGTAATAGTGTAAAACACACACGCACACATGTGGCTACCCACACATGCATGAACGAAGTGTAAAGCATTCCAATATTGTACTATAAGAACAATAATTAAAAAACCTGTGCTCCCACTGAGAGAAGTATTGTTGCATATCAAATATCAACACAGTAATGAAACATCAACAACTCACAGCGCCGAGCCGTGTTAGCTCAAAGCACAAACCTATTGCTCAATGGTGCTGTCCGTCCAAAAAAGCCTGAGCTGACTCTGGGGTATCAAAAATCTTGAAGCCGTCGTTTGTGGTCACTCGCAGCCGGGCTGAATACAGCAAGCTAAACCGAACTCCCTCTTTGTATAGCGTGGTTTTAACTGTTCGGAAAGCAGCATGTCGCCTGGAGTGAACTGCGCTATAGTCCTGGAAAAACCTGATGTTCTGACTCCAAAAATTCATGCCGTTCCTACTTCTTCCTAAAACGTATTCCTTGTCTTGGAACCAGTGAAAAAGCATAATGAAAGATCTCGGTTTATTGGAGCTCCTACAGCCAGCGGCCGCTGACCGCCCGAGCCGATGAGCCCTCTCCAAGATCGGCTGATGGTCCGAGCCGAATACCTCTTGTGGCAGCTCCGTCATAAAGCTTGTCGGGTCCGCACCTTCAATATTCTCTGGAACCCCGATAAGTCTCAGGTTGAAGTGACGGGAGCGGTTCTCAAGGTCGTCCAGTTTGTCCTGCAGTGTTGTATTTTTCTGAAAAAGGGATTCGCATTGTTTCTCCATTTGGACATTCCTGTCACTATGGTCAGATGTTGCGGCCTCCAAAGCCTTGAAGCTTCCCGAGTGAGAGTCCAGCGTTTGCTTGATTGAGTCGGCAATAGGCTACAGAGTGCTCGATGAAGTCAAAGAGTAAAGAACTCCTTAAAGTTTCAAGCGCAGGCAGAAACCATGACTGGGGATCAATCGGCTTAGCCATGGCGCTAACTGTGGGTGAATCAGGCCTCTCTGTGAGCCTGGTCGAATCCTGAGTAGGGCTGCTCGCAGTAGCGGGAGGGGGGTCGGAGACACCGCTAATTCGGTGCCTGGATCCTGCTCCCACCGCTAGGGATTGCTCCAAAGTGGGCTGTAAGCAAGCAGAGGCCCCAACACAATATTTGGAGATTGAAGAGGCTCGATCCAGTCAATCGGTTGGTAAGGTGTGTGTCCACTTGTGAGATCCCTAGAAGGTGCTGGGTAAGGGTCAACCAAATGGCAGTACCACCTGTTGTCTCAGGTTTATCATCCTTGTATTCCTGCTGTGCAACAGCTCCCACTCTTAGGTTGGGAATGGAGCAAGGATGATGAATGCTAACCATGGATAGTAACCCTAAAAAGGACATATGAACTCTAAATTAGACCATTAGTGTCTAATGGTACTTGATAGCTGGCAAAGATTTATTGTAATGTAATCTACAAATCCAGACCTGTCGCATGTTAAACGATTGTTAGTTTCGATAGTTGGATACAGATACAGTTAAAGACATTCAAAAGTTACGTTTAGGGCAAATATTGATGGAACCTTCTAAAAGAAAACATGCAGATAACCTCCTAAGGTAAAGATTTTTTTACACCAAGCCCACTGTTACAACTGCCAGGAGGAAAAGCAAATGCCATGCACAAGAATCTTATCAGCCAATGCTCTAGAAACAGTGGTGGTCCACATTCTGACAAAGGCTAAATACTACAGTACATGAAGATGATAAGTTACAAGGAGGCTAGAAAAGCAACACTGGATTATGGAGTGCCGCCACACAATCCCCCCTCAACCATTTCTAATGACACCAGAACCATGGAAGTCTACAGATACAACAATAAACAGACCAAGAAACTGAGCACTACAGCAAATACCCATGTAGATGCCCGAGCAGCTGAAAAGTTACAAGATAGTGAAATGGTAGAAGGAGGACACAAAACAAATTCAAGTGTATCTCTGTACAGCAAAAGCAATCTAAAGCCACCCAGTCAAAAAGCTATTGACAAAAATAAGACGGTGGATTTGGCAAGGAGTTGAAGCAAACTTTAGCTGATCCCCTGAACATACTGACACTTCTCACACCAAATTGCCTTAAACATATATGTGACGTAACACAACCATGATCTAAATATAGCAAGACCATCGAGCGGAACAATGATACTGGTTATAAAAAATAAACCCCACAAACTCATCACGATAAACTCCACACTGCTGACCACGGTTGCTAGTATCTTACATTAAAAGCCTGTTTGCGCCCTCTGCTGCTGCACGCAGATAATACAGCTTGAGTTTGCCGTTAATCATAACTTTTTGAAAGCGTTAGCTCGTGTCGTGATAACAACATATAATACAACTAAACCTGTTTAGCAATATTGTGTAGTTAAAAGAGATGCTGTCTACATCAAAGGAGAGCTCTGAATCCAATGGTTTTTATTTTCCGAACATCCAGGTTGAGTACCGAGGTAGAAAACCTGCCTCTCACAGCCTTGGGTCCAACTAATAACAGCTCTGTTATTAGTTCAGTAGTGTTACTATCTCAGTGGTGGAAAATTAATTGATGTCCAGTCGTTTATTTTCTTTATGCAGTTCTCAGTTTGATTCTAATGACATTATTTGGTTTGGATGGTCCATACCATCTATACCATCAGTATAGTAGATAATAAATGCATCAATTATCTGACGACATTAACAATAAAGCATTGTTTATTAATAAAGCATCAAGTTCCTTTATTAACACTGATTCAGTAGCATGATCAGAGCTCTATGGCAAGCTTTTTAAAAAGGAGCACAAGATTATTAACTTAATTTCTTTTACTCTTTATAATTTCTTCCTGAAGATAAGTCATTATTAATAATCTGATACAGGTTTAAAAAGACTTTTATATTGTTGGTACTGTGTAGGGTTGAGTATCATTTACATTTGATCGATTCTGGTTCTCATCAATTACAATTTAAAATTCCAAAATTGTGAAAAAAATGTATCTACTGTTTAGGTATAAATAAATATTAATATTTCAACTTCTAATGTTATCAATTTAGATTAAACTTTATGAAAAAAGCTAAAGCATTTCATATTGGTGCTTCAGGTGCATTGCCATTTTAGAGGTGAAACGTCCTTTATAACAGTTTAACTTTTTACAGTGTTTAGCATTTTAATAAAATCATTATGAAATCACTGCATTAACTAAACATGCACCGATTGCAAGTTGTAGGCTAAACGAGACCAGCACAGAATCTGATACTAGAAGCTAGAATGATTAGCTGATCAGTGCATCTCTAACAGTAACAAATAATAACAGTAACGTGCTTCCTTGTTCAATGATAGGTAGTGTGAGTTTAATAATAAATTCACATATTTGTTTTCAATAACCACTTAATTCTCATTAGGCTCATCTTTCTGTGACCCCAAACATCCTAGTTCAAAGCAAGACAATTACACTGGAAATAATCATCATAATTGTAATGCAACAATAAGTTAATAAAAAAAATATTTATAAACCTAAATGAGCACTGTAATTTTATTACTGCATGAATGAAATCAGCTGAACAGTGTTTTCTGTCTGATAGGTAGGTAAGAAGAGTGTGATCAACTGTAACAAAAAACCTGTCATAAATAATAGTAATATTGGCAGCACAATGCTTCTCCCTGTCTTTGGTCATATAGAGGTGCGTATCAAAGATGACTGTTAGTAACACATAACACCATCATGGATTAAAATCCCACAGGGCACGCAAGGTCCCCCTGCTCACCAAATTTGCCACTGACCATCTTGATGATCCGTGTAATCAGGTAATATGTATAGCCACAATACTTGTGCACTTTGTCACATACTTTGAAGGACGACATCTTGTTTTTTTACACGGTTCTACTACAATTGGAATGATTAAGTTGCTTCCAGGTATATTTTTGGAGGAGAAACTGAGGAAGTCTAAGGGCCTTCCTCATCATCCCAACTGTGACAGCTTGGCAAGGCTGGTGCTTCGAACTTGCTGGTATATAGTCCAGCTCCTTACCCTCATCCTACTGCCGTAACACCAACAATTCCTTATTGGTGTTTTATAGGAATAAAAGTATAGCTACTGATGAGTGTGGCTAATTTCAGGATGAACACTTTGCTATTGCAGGTTGGCTTTTATATCCCATTCAGACAGATGTTAGAAAGGCAATAGGTCTCTGAATGTGCAACAGCCATTTGTCTGTCTGTATTTACGTTGTCTCTTTGCTCTCTCGTAGGCAAAGTCATGTATATGCCATATGTGTGGTGCCCATTTAAGCCGGCTACACTCGTGTCTCCACTGCGTCTTCTTTGGCTGTTTCACAAAGAAACACATCCACGAGCATGCCAAAACCAAGAGACACAATTTAGGTAAGCTTGCATAACTACTTACAATAGATACACATGCAAAGAGGAACCCATTCCAATTAGTTGCTTTGCTTAAACTTTTCAAATACCTACAGTAGGGCTGCAAGAACAAATCGATAAATTTAATAAAAATCGATAATTAAACGTGTTGGCAACAAATTTCATTATCGATTCCTTGTGTCACACGATTTATGTCTTACTCACCTTTACATATCCGCTTACATCACTTGCACCACTTCATCAACGCTGGAAAAAATAAATCAGAACGACTTGAACAGAGCGACACGGAAATTTGCAAATAAGTTTAATATTAAGAAGCTAATACATTCTGGAACATAAACATGACCGACTCAGAAGAAGGTTCGACTTAAATCTTCAATAGTGTAGGAGCACTTCATGCTTCACACAACTGAAAAATGTGTAACACGCAAGCTTTGCAAAAGTGATTTGACTTGGCATGAGAGCTATGACACAGTAATAATACAGCACCTGAAACGGAAAAATGTTAGAGTAGTTACTTTTAATTAAGTGTAATTAGCTTAAGCATTGTTTATGTGCTTTAAAATTAAACATGCTTACCAAAACGGAAAGCATAATAACTACAAACCTGTTTCCAAAAAAGTTGGGGCAAAGTACAAACATGTAAATAAAAATGGAATGCAATGATGTGAAAGTTTCAAAATTCCATATTTTATTCAGAATAGAAAATAGATGACATATTAAATGTTTAAACTAAGAAAATGTATCATTTAAAGAGAAAAATTAGGTGAATTTCGTGACAACACCACATCTCAAAAAAGTTGGGACATGGACATGTTTACCACTGTAATCCATCTGCTACGGCTCGTAAGATTTCGAACCGATCTGGAACCCTATATGCTGACAAGTTAAAACCCAAACCATACCAGCGGAAAGTAAACGAGTAAGATTTATTATAAACAGTGAATCACTATACAGAGAAAAAAATGCAAAATGATGTATGAATGTGAGAGAGTGCAACAGTGTATTTGCAAGGTGGTGAGTGCGAACGATACGACTGGTGTGAGCGGTCGTGCAGCAGGTCGAGTCCAAGGCTTGGTTCAGTGAAATGAAATCGAAATCCAAAAGAAAATGAAAGACCAGTGCAGCGGCGATGTAAGTCCCACAGGGATCCAGCTGGCAATATATGACATTAACGGGCGTCGAGGCTGAAACAAACAAGAACGTGGAAGGATCCTGAGACGGAGCAGAAACAGGCAGACAAACTGAATGTGCTAGGACTAGTTCAAGCAGAGTGAGACAAATAGCAGCTGTAGCATTAGCATTAGCGTTAGCATTATAAGTACCGATAAGCATTATAATATTGATAAATGAATGGAACGTTCTGGCTAATTCTAGCTGTCATGACCGGCATCTTATGGAGGTAGTCGATGAGGGTTGATTACAGACAGATGTTTAGATGACGGAGGGGGTGGAGTGGATGCGTATGAATACGCATGTGATGGGGTAATTTAAGACGAACACAAGTGGGAGAGATTATCTTATCAACGGGGAAAGGACGAATAAAACGGGGTGCCAATTTCTTGGACTTGACACTGAGCGGAATGTTCTGCGTCGAGAGCCAGACGGACTGCCCCAGGGTGTAGGTAGATTTCTGCCTACGACGGCGGTTGGCTGAGCGCTGGGCAGCACCACGGGCTTTAAGGAGGGCACTTGGGGTGAGCTTCCAGGTCCTACGGCAGTGACGCAAGTGGAGGGCCACTGATGGGATGGCGACCTCCGCCTACTGGTTTGGGAACAGAGGTGGTAGGTAGCCTAGGGATGCCTCAAATGGGGACATGCCCGTGGCAGTCTTTTTGAGGGAGTTATGTGCGTACTCTGCCAAGGCCAGCTGAGAGGGCATCGGGCTTAATATTCCAGGAACCCAGCCTATATGTAAGGGTGAAGTTAAAATGGGTAAAGACCGGTGAGATCGA
This sequence comes from Parotocinclus haroldoi, assembly GCA_034779995.1. Lineage (NCBI taxonomy): Eukaryota > Metazoa > Chordata > Actinopteri > Siluriformes > Loricariidae > Parotocinclus > Parotocinclus haroldoi. The sequence continues at coordinate 5,918 of JAUZST010009790.1, read as the reverse complement.
ACGGGATGACCAAATATTCAAAATGTCCCAGAGGGGTATTGAATGCCGTCTTCCACTCATCTCCTTCCCTTATCCGTACTAGATGGTAGGCATTACGGAGGCCTAATTTAGAGAAGATGGTAACTCCCTGAAGCAGGTCAAAGGCAGAGGAGATGAGTGGAACGGGTAGCAATTACGCTTGGTGATCGCGTTAGACCCACAGTAGTTGATGCATGGGCGGAGAGAGCCGTCCATTTTCTTGACAAAAAAAATTCAGTGAGGAGATGTAATTTTTCATGACCCCCCTTTCACTACAGGATAACTGGTAAAGGCGGCTAGTAGGCAAAGGAACTCTGGGAAGGAGGTCAGTTCTGCAACTGGTGAGGGAGGCAATTTCTTGGTGCGGTTTTTGTTGAACACCTCCCTGAGGTCATGGTACTGGGGAGGCACCCCAGACAGATCACACTACTTTTCGGGCCGAGAAGTGCGAGTGGAGACCCTGGTGGGGGGTATGGAGGCAATCTTTATGGCAGTGATCGCTCCAATAGACCACTTCCCCCTTCTTCCAGTCCCGTGCGGGATTATGGAAAGCCAGCCAGGGATGACCGAGGATCAGAGGGGCATGGGGTGCCCGGATGACTGCAAACGATATCATCTTCTGGTGATTCCCGGAAAGGACCAGAGGGATCGGTCCACTGTAAGATGACACAAACACCTGGCCATCCACAGTGTAGGCCTTCTGAGGTGAGTCCAGGGTCTCCAATCGGGTGCCGAGCTGGGCCGCGAGATCCTGGTCCATGAGGTTATCTTCAGCCCTTGAGTCGATCAATGCCTTCAGGGTTTGCATGCCCCCCGGAAGGAGGAGGGTAGCCGATAATGAGAGCGAGTGCTAGAGGCTTCTGTAGTTAGTGCTCACCAGGACCCTCATGTTCATGTCCCTCAAAGCTTCCCGGGGAGAGAGCGGCTTCAGCCCACGTCAAGGCTGGATCCCAGAGGAGGCCAACGACATAACAGATCTTAGAGGCATGGGTGTAAAAGGTGGAGGAACGTTGCTGGAACACCAGGTCATACTGGAAGAGAAACCCCTGACATTGGCCCAAGTCCCCCCCCACCCCCCGTAGCGTGCAGGGTGAGTCACGGGAGGCTTGGGTTCCTGAGGGCTATGGCCAGTGGTGATCCCTGAAGCCCAGTCGGGTTTTCCAGAGGGGGAGAGGAGCTCTGATCTTCGGAGACTGCCTGGGATGTCTGGCTCCCGACGACAGAAGGCTGAGAAGAGACAGAAACTACTTGGTTTATTTTGGCTGAAAGTTTAGCGACAAAAATGCAAAATGATGTATGAATGTGAGAGAGTGCAACAGTGTATTTGACACTTAAAATTGATCTCTGGGGGAATTTCTCCTGATCATCTTTGTGTCTTTCTAAACGTTAAGTGGAGTCCCTCTGTGGTAAATTCAGTTAACCGAACAGGATTTGGAAAGACAACTAATAATGCATATGAGAGCAAAAACCAAGCCATGAGGACGAAAGAACTGCCTTTAGTGTTTAGAAGTGCAGAGGAGTAGATCTGGAGTAGGCTACAAAAAATTCTGCTGCACTCAAACTTCCCAACAGCACAGCGGAATCCATAATTCTTAAATGGAAGATGTTTGGAACATCCATTACTTCCTAGATCTGCCCGCCCCACCACAATAAATCAGGGGAGAAGAGCCTTGGTAATAGCTCCAAAGATCCTGTGTGCAGATGGGAAAAACTTCCAGAAGGTCAACCATCACTGCAGCAGTCTAGGCTTTATTGCAGAATGGCCAGACAGAAGCCTCACACACAAAAACTCGCCGAAAAAAAAAAAAAAAAAAAGAAAACCTAAATGGCTCTCACTGTCTGGAGGAAACCTCTCACCGATCATGACCTGCCCAATACAATCTGTACAGGGAAGAATGGCTACCCTCCAGCAAGACAATGGCTTAGCAAACACAACATAGGACTGGCTTGGAGACATCTGGAGTAGCACAGCTACAGCCCTGACTTGAACCCATTTCGAAATTTTTTAGAGACCTGAAAATGGCTGTCTAACCTGACAGATTTAGAGGATCAGCAGAGAAGAATGGCAGGAAATCCAAAAATCCAGGTGTGCAAACCTTGTGGCATCATGCCCAAAAATACAGCATACAGCAACGAAAGACTATATTTTAGTTTTCCTTTTCAAAATATTTGTAGAAATTCTAAAATTGTGTTCACTTTCTCATTATGGAGATAATGGGGAAGTCCTTAACATGACTTACAACAATACAGTGAAAACTATAAACAAAGAACACACATAAAGTACATCCTGCATTGCTTGTACATTAATAAAACCGCTACAAGTAGCAGTTATCCTAGCCGCTAACACATTATCAGCCTTTATTGTTGTAAATCAACTGTATTTAACCGTAACAATTCAGCAATTCCAATAACATCTCTAAGTGCATGAACTCATAATGAACATTAAGTAAGCTTACGAGGTTGCCTCTAAGAAGTTTCCCGTTACAATCAAGTTGTTTAAATAACATTTAAAATAAAGAATAATGTTTCCAAACTACACTGCTCACAAAATTAGGGGATATTTCAAAATAAATATAAAGTGATTAGAAAAAAAGAATCATTTCATTTTTATTTCATGAAACTATTCAGAATCAGATCAGAACTATCTAGAACTAATCAGATAATCAGAAAAGCAAATAAAAAATCAAAGAAAGTTGTTTGATTACACAAATGAAATGAAAACTAAATGATCAAGATCGAGTAATGACAGATTGGGTGAACAGAAGTGTGTTATTTAATATATTTTATATAAATTAATATAAAAAAGGTGTTATTCCCTCTAAACATTGCTTTTGTGGTCAGCACAATGATATTTTGAAATGTATCTATTTTTAAGGATATTCCTGATATTTCAAGATAATTCAAGAATGTTCTAGAATTGTGAGAACTATCAAGAAGTTTCTAGAACTGTCCAGAATTATCTAGAACTTATTATTATCTAGAAGGCCACTATAGCCCTTACTGAGAGACGGAGAGGAAGAATCTACTTGATTGGGATTGTGTAGTAAGTGGGAAATGGCCATCACAGACAAAGGGGAATTGACCTGGACAGACGGGTGTAAATTCAGTATCTATTCAGATTCTGATAACGACAGTATTCACACTTCACCACACACCCATTACAGGAGGAGCTTAGGAAGGACCACTACTTTCAGATGTATATATTGTGTGTTATTCTGGTACCGGGTGATCAGCCTTGCTCTGCTGAATCCTCAATACAATCATGTACTTTGATACTGCATGGAATAAAGATTGACCATTTTTAACAAGTTTGGAGAGACGTCCTTTTTCCTTACAATACATAGCAACTCAGTCAGTTTAGATGGCATCAAGAGGTTGCATACATCCAGCAGATGCACTTTGCTACATATGTGGTCAATTTATAAAGACAAGAGCGAAAAAGTTCTCTGTAAAAGCATCTGCTAAGATGTGTGAGGCCTACAAAGCATAATTCGGCATGCCTGCTCCTCATTTCAGATAGGCCTAAATCAAATTCTCAATCCATCCAATCCATGGCAGAAGCCATACTACCCTAACCTCAACGATCTGATCAGGGACCTTGGTCTCATCAAGTTCAAGACTGAGCGTCTGACATCAAGGCTCAAGCAATGGAACTTATTAGATGAAAGTGTCCAAGTCACAGATCAGAGGAAGTGTCACCAAGTTTTGGACGGCCTATTTGAGGCTACAGGTATCACCTGTAACCCGAAGGAGTGGCGCCTCTTTATAGACCGTTCATGCGAGAACCTCAAAGCTGTGCTGCTTCACAATGGGAACAAGTATCTGTCTGTTCCTGTAGCTCTCAGTGCACCTGAAAGAGGAATACACCAGTGTCAAGATGTTGCTAGGTGCCTTGAAGTATGATGAGTACGGCTGGGAAGTTCTCGGAGATTTCAAAATGATGTCATTCCTGATGGGCGTCCAAGGTGGTTTTACAAAGTATCCTTGCTTTTGCCTTTGGGACAGCCGGGATACTGAAGTGCACTACCATAGGCGGGACTGGCCTCAGCGGACAGAGTTCTCTGTTGGGAAGAACAACGCAAAGTGGGAACCACTGGTAGACCCACGCAAGGTGCTGATGCCACCACTACACATCAAGTTGGGGCTCATAAATCAATTTGTCAAGATCTTTTCCCTAAGCTGTCTGAAGTAAAGATCAAAGCCGGTGTCTTCGTCGGACCACAAATTAAGAAGATCATAGAGTGCAGTGAATTTCCAATGAAGCTGAATAGGAAAGAGAGAGCGGCTTGGAACAGTTTCATCGCAGTGGTTCACGGCTTCCTAGGCAACCATAAAGATGAAAACTATGCACAACTGGTTCAGACTCTGATAAAGAATTATGCTGCAATGCTGCAGGACGTCACTCAAAATCCATATCCTTGATGCTCATCTTGATAAGTTCAAAGTGAACATATAACTTATTCAGAGGAGCAAGGCGAGCGCTTTCACCAGGACATTATGAACTTTGAATACCGTTATCAAGGACAATATAACAAGAACATGATGGGCGACTATATTTTGGGGGTTGATTCCTGAAACTGATTTGCAGTATAGTCATAAATCTCAGAAAACCACACACTTCTGAACAGTTTTTGGTAATCTGTGTATATTTGAAATGCATATAGTGTTCTTAATCTGACTGTATGAATGAGAAGATGCAAAATCGACTGTTTCTATAGTGAAAATACATAACTTTAGATGCCGTGGTCACAGAAGCGAAGTTTATGATGAATGTAGGCAATTTTGCATTTGTTTTAGACATAAGCAATTGGAATATAACACTAAAAGGCTGGGAACAAAACTTGAGGTAAAAAACTAGAGGTAGCCAACAGGATAACTAGAGCCTCCTTTCCAGTGCACAGTTTTCCCAGTAAACATCCTTTTACTGTAATATTGTAATGAATTACATATATCATAATTACATTGACACATATAAAGTTTGATTTGATTACAATAATTCCTTTTTGGTATGATATTTATGTCAATGAGGGTTTGAAGTGTGGTGAATATCATAATGGTCTGGGGTTGTTTTCGAGGGTTTGGACAGAACCTTTAATTCCACTGATAGGAAATCCTGAATATGTTGTGTGTACTGTGCAGTAAGAATGAAGTGTTCGGAACCAGTGTAGGAACTCTTTTACCTGTTTAACAATGACAATTCCCCAGTGCACAAATCGAAGTCCATAAACAAATGATTCTGTATTTCTGTTCCAGACTTACAAACAAGACACAACTTCATCCAAAGAGACTATGAATGGGATGTTCAAGCTGCACATACAGTGGGTACGGAAAGTATTCAGACCCCTTTAAATTTATCACTCTTTGTTTCATTGCAGCCATTTGCTAAAATCAAAAAAGTTCTATTTTATTTCTCATTAATGTACACTCAACATCCCATCTTGACAGAAAAAAACAGACATGTAGATACTTTTTTGCAAATGTATTAAAAAAGAAAAATGAAAATATCACATGGTCATAAGTATTCAGACCCTTTGCTCAGTATTAAGTAGAAGCTCCCTTTTGAGTTAGTACACATTTGAGTTCAGTTGGGTTTAGGTCAGGGCTCTGGCTGGGTCAGTCAAGAATGGTCACATAGTTGTTCCAAAGCCATTTCTTTGTTATTTTAGCTGTGTGCCTAAGGTAATTGTCTTGTTGGAAGATGAACCTTTGACCCAGTCTGAGGTCCTAAACACTCTGGAAGAGGCTTTCTTCCAGGATATGTCTGTAAATCATCTTTCCTTGAACTGTAACCAGTTGTCCTGTCTCTGCTGCTGAAAAAACACACCATAACATGATGCTGCCACCACCATGTTTCACTGTTGGGATTGTATAGGGCAGGTGATGAGCAGTGCCTGGTTTTC
>JAUZST010009789.1:0-12774 GCA_034779995.1 Parotocinclus haroldoi | reverse complement strand
TAAGGCCCTATCTAAGATGTTTTACCTTTAACTTATTATTATTTTGTACTTAACTATTGTAAGTCGCTTTGGACAAAGGCGTCTGCCAAATGTAATGTAATGTAATGTAATGTAATGTAATGCTTTATTTTAAAATGAATAAATCAACTCATAGGCATGTACTAAAGTTGTATTTAACATTTGGAAAAATAAAGTTACATAGTGACTTAAAAATCAAAAGCAAATGTACAAATTAAATAAGTCACAGATGGACAGTTGTACATAAAAGGTGAATATTTATATGACATCAGAGATGTGTGAAATGTATGTACATTTTTACATGTTAGCCGAAAAGGTGCTTCTTGCTAAGAAACTGAATTTTCCGTTCGAAGGCTGTGGAGCGTATTGGTGTGTTCACTTCATAAAATGGATTCATTGCAAACTGCAAATAAGAGAAGAATTACAATTAATCTTCATTACAAAATATTATTATAGAACCTTTCATGCATTAGAACAGTAAAGGCAAATTGCTGTTTTATCACATTAATGCACTCACCTTGATGTATAAATCATAAACATCATTAAAGAAGTTTTTGATCCCATCTTCTTGTCGGACATCATGAAGCATGATGAACCTCATATGTATATAGAGAGTTAAAGAGCTTATTTCCTCCTTTCTTTCATCCCTATTTAAAGGTATATGCAAACATCTGGACACTTCGGAACAAATGGTATGTTTGATATTCTAAATGAAAAATACACAACCTTTGCAGAAATAAACTTAAACAGTAAACCCACGCAAACACACAGGTCTCACCCTGGGTCTTTAGCATACTCAATTACCCTAAAGCATGTCTTTGGACTGCGGGAGGAAACTGGAGTACCCTGAGGAAACCCATATGAACCCAGGACCTTCCCACCATGAGGTGACAGTGCTACCCATAGAGCCACCATGCCACCGCCTGCAAAGATAAATATGCAGTATGGCAAAGGCGAAACTCTCGGCAAAAAGCTTATTCTTTTAGCATTCATGCCAAAAATATACAACAACAAATACACCAACGCTACTCAGCACTGCCCTTCAAATATTATAGCACAAAGTTAGCAATTCAAAAGTTTTTGTTTTTGTTACCTCATTACAGCTCAATAAATGTATTTACTGCTTTCTTGTATTCAAACTTAGCTGCCTCAACCTACTATACCCACTGCACATTAAGCTTTGTGCAAAAATCTTATTTCAATTAATTGTGATAATCTTAAATAATTAGCAGTTAGATAATTATGTAATAATTTTGATATCTAAATAATAGGTAAATTGTATTTAAATATAATTTAAAAAAATATAGCAATTTGGTTAATAGGTGTTTGGTTAGACAATTTATTTGTGTGCGCCTTTTATCCCTACTTAATCTGGTCAGGGTCCAGAGAGTCCAGAACCAATCTAGGAAACCTCTGGGCACATATGTGTACACTGGACTGGACATCAGACCATCGCAGCACTCCTATTTTTTTAATAATCCAATGTAAATATTTAAATATAGTTTAGAAAGGATATGGCCAGCAGTGACGAATGCAGAGACGAACCACTCATTAAATTTATCCACTGTTTTGAGGTACATGCTGTTGGAGACCCACATGTTCTCATCCACAAGATCCAGAGCTGCATGAGCAATGAACTGGTTCAGGTGACGGTGATCGTCCTTTAAATAATAAAATAGCACACAATAACCTTAAATTATTAAACATGGACCATAAAACACAAAAGTGTATAAAAGCTTGTAAAAGGTGGAAAAAGGCTTTTGTTGATTTTTGAAAATTGGTCAATACTAACGGGAAAATGGATGCTCCCACATACATCCAAATCATGAGGCAAACCTGAACCCTCTGTTAGACAGCTGGATGTGAGCAAATTCACCTTCCATCATGAAACCACCTTAAACACAGCCTTAAAAGCAGTGCACTGTCTAAAGGATAGGGAGGTAAATGCCCTTCAGTGGCCTTGAGACCACTGTCCAATCCCGTTATTCTCTTTTTATTTTCTTTGCACTGATTCGTTGTTAAGGTAAAATAAGTCAATGGGAAAGCTTTTGAAGTCATTCAAACTCAACTTATTCAAAGAGGTATAATCATTTTTCGTAGACACTGTAAGGTTTAACAACGCAGGGCTGAAAAACAGCATTCAAGATTTAACTCTTCGTCTGTAACAATACATCATATTATTATAACTATTATTTTTTATGAAGTGCAAGTTGAAGTTCATGGCTGATTCCTACATTCCACAATTATTGAAGGAACAAACATGTGACATCTGGTGGTGGAACACAGAACAGCATAATTTTCCATTCTCTCAGCTTCTGTCTGGTCTGCCTGCAGTCCACACCTGTCTCCCATTGTGGCGCATTAAGAAGTGCAAAATACAACAACAGAGACCCCGGACTGTTGAGCAACTGCAGATGAACATCAAGCAAAAATGGGATAAAGAATTCCATCTACAAAGCTTCAACAATTAGTGTCCTCAATTCCCAAATGTTTAATGTGTGTTGCGGGGATCAAATAATGAGTAAATATTTGCAAAAATAATAAACTCTATCTGTTTGTACATACGATATCTTGTTTTTGTAGTGTATTTAATTGAATACGGGTCCCTGGGTCCCAACTTCATTGGAACTGGGGTTGTATTATAAACAGGGCACCAGTTCATGGCAGATGTGTGTAATTGGTATATCTGTCACATACCTTAGATTCTGGTTTTCCGGGAGGCAGGAACTCCATCTCAAACACCGGATTATCGTGATGTCCGACCACTACAAAGTAGAAACTGCCCGACATCTCTGCACCTTAATAGATATAGTCAACATGTAAATTAATTCATATTATGTAATTTGTACAAATACGTAATTAATGTAAACAGTGCATGCTCATAAATAGTGATACCCGTGTGTGGTGCTAGACTGGTATCCCCAATAGCAATTATTCTGTACCTTTTGTTATAACCCAAAAACTTCACTTTTACTGGATATGGATGACAAGGATGAAAAGAGAAACCACATACATTGATCCTGGACAAGGTTGCGGGAGAGCCAGTGCCTAGCAGCATAGGGCACATGGCAAAAACAACCCTATACAGGGATCCAATTCATTGTAGAAGAGGCCACTGCTCTCCAAAATGAATATTGTCCTATTAACATCCTGAAGATTAGAATCAGATGCATCAGAAGTACCGGGCATCAGAATCTGAACAAAAAGGCAATTTAAGTGACTCTGAATGGTTGTTCTAAATGGACTTATTACATTTCATTTCAGAAACTGCTACTCTACTGGGATTTTCATGCACAGCCATCCATATGATTTAGAGAGAATGGTCTGAATAAGACTGAAAAATATCAAGTGAGTAGCAGTTCTCCCAGTGAAAATGCCTTGTTGATTCCAAAGGTCACAAGAGATGGACAGACTGGTTTGACCTGATAGAAAAGCAACAGTTAAACCAAAAAACAAGTCTTTACAATCAACGTATTCAGAAGAACATCTCTGAAAGCACCACACATTGAGGCCTGAAGCAGATTGGCTACTGCAGCAGAAGACCACACCAGGTGCCACTAATATAAGTTAAGAATGGTTGAGTGTACAATATGCATGGGATCAAAACTTGACAACAAAAAATGGGAAAATAATGCCTTGTCTGGTAAGTCTTGGATTTTGGTGTGATATTTGGATTTTGGTGTAAACAACATGAAAGCATGGGTCCATCCTGACTTGCATCAATGGTTGAGGCTGCTTGTTGGTGATGTAATGGTGTGGGAATATTTTTGGCTAGCTTTGGGTACATTTATACCAATTAAGCACTGTTTAAATTCCACAGCATAACAGAGTACTGTTGCTGACCATGTCTATCCACTTATGCCTACTTCCAGCAGTATGTTGTGCCATGTCACAAATCTCAAATAATCTCAAACTGGTTCCTTGACCATGACAGGATATGCCATAAATACTCAGCTCCACAGACCCTAGACCTCAATCCAATAGAACACATTTGGGATGTCGTGGAACAGGAGATTTGCCTCATGGACGGGCAACCAACAAATCTGCAGCTCTAAAGATTGTATCCCACACTTTGGTGAATCTTTGCCAGGAAATAATTAGGCAAAAGGGGATCCAAACTGGTACTAGCATGTGTATCTAATAATGTGTACTAGGTGTATCTAATAAAAGGGTGGTGTGTGTGTGCGAGGGAGTGTTGTTGAACAGAGGTTATGTAGCAAATAAGTTGTATTTAAATGGCTTTCATATAATTCAAAATGTTTGTCGTTTTTGGATCAGGTGTCTATTTGTTTAGTTTGATCAGATAGTCTATGGTTTAGTTTTAAAGGCAATATTTTGGGTACTCGAACCAGTGACACGCAGTTAATGCCCAGAAACTTCTGCATACATGTCAAGTCAACAGCAACAATTTACTATAGTCAATAAACAACAATTTATTACTGAAGTCTATGTCTTAATGCTATATTGCTGCAGCAAGGTGGCGGAACCGATCTCCATTAAAATAACAACGTGTCCAGTTTCCAGCTACAGGCCAATACATTTACTGGAAGTACATGGATGCAACATATTATTCACTATCACACATTATTATATACACAAGGCAACCAAGTTCCTGAATAAAACGGAACATGTCAATACTGATTTCGGAATCCACGTAGCTAAAACTCAGAAAACAGTAAAACTCGTAAACTAAAAAAATCGACAATAACGATAACCTACAGTATATGAACATGTGTACGGAACACCGTGAGAAAAATGTATATCACAACGTATATGCACGCACCTTTTACCAACACACAGCTGAACCTCTATAAGTAACCCAGCGCTGACATTCACATTTAATCCGTCTCTGGCTGTGCGAATAAACAATCTTAACCAATAAACACGTTAAGAAAGCATACTCATAAACAACCCGTTTTACTGTTCTACATTCAGCCGGAGGTCTGTACTTCCTGTACTTTCTACGTCATCACCATTGTTGACGCCATCGTAACAATAATAATAATAATACTTATTATTATTTTATTATTATATTTTTTTTCTTTTGTTAACTAAAAGACGTTTACTCTAACAATATTTGCTGTTGTTATTTTTTTACATTCGCATACCATTATTTCTTTATGTACATATTTATTTATTTATAATTACTTTTATTTGAGTTTCTTATTTTTCTTATTTTCTTATATGTCTTTATTTTTTTAATATGGGTGCTAATATAATTAATTTGACAATATTCATGAGTACTGTGAGACAAAATGAATCCGTGCCAAAATGACCCGGACCCGGAAGTAGAGCAGCGAGTCTGGTTGCAGGATTTGAATGGTGGTTGTTGTTGGTTGTCATGGGCTGCGTTTAGCTTTTTAAATGCGTTAGGTGACTAAATCGTTGGGTGTTTACAGTAAAGCTGGTTTAAGTGGTTTTATAGTTTGTTTTGGAGTGCGCTGTACATGTTTATAAAATAAATATGTGTGACGACGAACGAAGCTTAACTTCAGATGAACTGAGGAACAAACTGTACAACTTATTTAAGAAAAAGGGACTTCACGATTCTCTAAAGGTCTGTATGCTGCCATCTGGAACTGTGCACTCAAAGTCTGTTTCAGTAGAAATGTTTCATGAGAAAGATTCAAACCGGAGGCTATAGAATATCTTTGAATGATGAAGTGGTTCTTGTGCTGTCAGGGTGTTGCTGATTCTTTACAGGTGCCTAACCCAGAGCATAGCAAGCCCAGTCCTACCAGCATACTACACTGTGTTATCACTGGTGCTCCTGTTCCTCTCCTTACATAAACCCTTCTACCATTTATCTCAAACTTGATAGTAATTAGGACTGTCAGGTTTATCAAGTGTTCTGTCTTCTTTACTTTCCTGATCGTGAGCTAGATACAGTTGGTCTAGTTTTTTCATAGCATTTTAGAGTGCCATCCACTTCACTTTTTAAGCTTCAGTTTGGCCAAACTTTAATGATATACAGCTCTTCTTTGCTTAGAAAAAGTACTGTAGTATCGTAAATTGTATCCATATTTCCTGCTTTCACATTTAACTTAATATGAAATGTTCTACTGAAAAGGTGCAGCTGTATTTAGTGGTGCTTCAATGCTTTTAACCTTTTAGAATATTTATACAATATATCTGCGTAATTATATAACCTGAAAGTAGATACACAGAACCACAGGTGACAAAAATATATATTACCACTACCATGTTTCACAGATAAGATTTGGTTCAGGATGATGTCAGAATGCAATGTTTTCTTTTCTCCAGAGATAATGCCTTGTATTAAGACAAAAATCAAACTGTTGTGGCCTAGTGGCTAAGGTTCTGTATTATGGACTAGAAGCTAGAGGGTTCAAACCCCACCTCTGCCAAGTTGGATCCCTGAGCAGGGCCCTTAACCCACAATTGCTTAGATTGTAAGACTGTATTTACATTTACATTGATTATCAGATGCTTTTATCCAGAGCGACTTACAACTGATACATTCTTACAGTTCATGCAATGGTGGGTTATGGGCTTAGGAACACAACTGTGGCAGCTTGGCAGAGTTGGGATTTGAACCCTGGACCATCAGGTCCATAGTACAGTACCTTAACCTACCACAATCCCTGTATTAATTGCAGGTTGCTCTGAATAAGGGCGTCTGCTAAATGACATAAATGTAAATGTAAAATCTCAGTTTTGGTCTCATCAGTTCACAAGACATTTGTGTAACTTGTCTGTGTGCTCTTTAATAATCTGTTGAAGGGCAGCACTGTTCTTTTTAAAGAGGCAAACCCCACCATGTACACCATTCAGCATTCTCTCACCAAGCTACCATTACGTCTTGCTGTTGGAGTGACATTTGCTGCTCGGCCACTCCTGGTGATTCTTACAATAATCTGGAATTTTATCCATGTGTAAACTGTTTGTCTAACCATGATGGAGCTCAAACATTTTCGATATGGCTTTGTAACCTTTCACTGCATGATGCCCAACAACAGCACTACTGAGGTCCTCAGTACATAATACACTTCCACATTCCATGTGATGTGAAGATCAGTCTTTGATATCCCTGTTCTTTAAATGTAACATGGCACCCACTCTCACACTCGCTCTCAAACTGAATCAAAATGAAGGGGCAGTCAGGTTTCACCCTCAAAGTAAATGCTAATTCTAAAATTTTGTATAGTTTTCATAGACAGTAGTTACAGATTGTTACATGATAGACTGTTAAAATATGATTGGTCTGGGTAATGTTTGTTACATAGACTTTTAAAATGTAATTTGTTTGGGTAATGTTTATGCAGAAATGTAGAACATTCTAAAGAGTTAGCAAACTTTTGAGCATCAAGACTCCCTTTTGGTGAATAAGCTTAATATCATACTGAAATCCAACATTTAGTTGATGTACATTTCTAAAAATCCAATGTCAGAAAATTATTGTTATTTTATTTATTTATTAATTTATTTATTTAATTTTTAATCAAAATGTTATACAATGTAAGGATACTTGCATTCTTCTTTAAATAATCTCTCCACAATGTCCAGGGATCTAGGGCCTTTCTAGACTAAAAGGGCCTTTTAGGGCCTACAGTGGCAAGCCATTTTAGTTTATGGTACAGGCAGATAGTTGACATCTTAATGCAGATGGTCATCTTAATAAACTTTCGAGCTTGAACATTTCGTACTTTCCCACTGCTTTGGTTTTAGGCACAGCTCAGGAATCAATTGATTGTGGATCTTAGGCGAGATTCACTTCCTCGAACGTCAGATGATTCAGATTCTCTCTCCATGCTGGTGTCCAACAGTCTGATCATCCATCACTTACATAACTGCGGCTATGAGTACACACTCTCCATCTTCTACCCTGAATGTGGGCTTAGCAAGGAAAAGGTACATGTTGCAAGATTTAAAACATTTAATCTCACGTAAGCCCATTGATTACTGGTTGTCAGTACCTGTATGTTCTTATTATTTAGCACAAGTTAAAACTGCACATCCTTCTCATTTTAATGCATTTCATGTTTGTGGTAGTTGTTGTTAATTGTTTGTAAATTGAAAAATGGCTCAAATTTACAATATCTGAGATTTAAGGAGCTGTACTTTACAACTGATGGATAGATATGGATAAATATTTATACAATTGATGAAATGTAATTTATGGATATCTGTATAAAATTGTTAGATCATGCATACTCCCATAATAATGAAACTCATGCTTTTGTTTTTAGGTGATTTCAACAAAAGACATTCTTCAGTTCATGAAAATCAGTCAACAGTCATCTGTTTATAAAACACTGGTATTGACAAATCATATTTTAGAGTAATTATGTGTGTCTCATTGTGAAGTTATGTTTTTTAATCAAGTTTTATATCAGGTTATTTTTCTATTTTATCACTGTATTCAGGTGTCAGATGTTCAGAATGGACAGAAAGGTAGGCTATGTTAGTATTCTTTATGTACATATGTTAATTAAAGTTATTTCAAGTTTAATTAGTCAAACACATTAAAAAACAGAATAAGAACTATTTAGTATTTATAGGACTGTATTAATAATTATTTGGGTTTAATCACGGTTTATTTAATGCATCATTCCAATAATAAATATTTGCGCTTCAGTAAAAAAAAAGTATCCTATCTTGTTTTTAATTGGGTAGTAATAAATTACTTTAACAAACTTTAACATACATGATGTAACATACATGATGCATTTTAGTTCTTATATGTACTTCAATGTACTAATTTTTAAATGATCACATTTTGTTTTATAATTTCTATTTTCTCTTTTTTGAAATGCTTTGTTAATGTCCATTATTTTCTCTGTTGTAGTGTTGTTAGTAAATCTGCTTTCTGAGTTAATGGACCATCGTCAAGTTCATGATGCTGATACCCAAACGTCCAACACACCAGATTATCGGGAATCAGTTGGTATAGTCAATTATTTACCTCTAGTTTTAACCCTGTTTTTATTTTAATTTTTCAATAAAAAGTATATTCAACCAATATAATTCAATTCAGTAATAACATGGTATCAGTATAAACCTCTAATGTGAAATACACTCATTTAATTCAAATTCAAAATTGTCTTCGAAACTTGCATGTGTGAATGTAATTCTGATTTATGTAAACGAAAGGTTATGTTTATTGGTGAAAAGTGAATAAGATAAGATTAAATATATAATAACTAACAGACCTCCCAAGGTTTTAATTAGGTGTGCAGACCTATATGGAAATAATGTGTGTTTATTTTCAGTGAAAAAGATGCAGTTGATTGATGAAGAATATGACCTGCTAAGGGAGAAGGGAAACCGATGGGTTTCAGTGGAAGCTAAACTGGTGCAATACAGGAAGGAGATGGAGGAGCAAGCAGACAAAGAGCTGAAATCAAAGGTATTGTATCAACTCACATGTTTTATATACCTTTAAAACTTGTAGCATTATATATTTTGCAGTAAATCCAGACAAAAATCGAGTGATCATTAAGACAAAAATGCAAATGCTTTAGACAGTGGAAATGTTTTGGATCAAAGCTGATCCCTGATATAATCCTACCTTCACCTTGAAACCATTTGTCACTCCAACTGCCTATCGCACTCTATCGTATGCCTTCTCTAGACTCTGCAACTCCTTCTGACCTTCTCTGTACTTCTCTACCAGCAGTCTCAATGCAAAAATTACATATATGGTACTCTTTCTGGGCATGAATCCAAACTGCTGTTCACTGATATGAACTGATCTTTCTCATACCTTCATGGTGTGTCCCATCAACTTTATACCTCTGTAGTTACTGCAGCTCTGCACATCACCCTTGTTCTTAAAAATGGGGACCAGTACACTGCTTCTCCACTTATCAGGCATCCTCTCACTCTCCAGAATTTTGTTAAACAATCTGGTCAAAAAAGTCCACTGCCTTCTCTCCTAAACATCTCCATACCTCCACAGATATGTCATCTGGACCAACTGTATTTCCATTCTTCATCCTTTTTAAAGCTGCCCTCACTTCCACCGTACTAATTCTCTGTACTTCCTGATCCACTATCTCTCCCCTGTTGTCCTCCTCTCTCTCATTTTCCTCATTCATCAGTTCTTCAAAGTGTTCCTTTCATCTACTCAACACTCTCTGTTCACTCACTAGTACATTTCCCTCCCTATCCTTTATCTGCCTAACCTGCTGTCCATCCTTTCCAGTCTCTCTGTTGAGCCAAACGATACAAGTCCTTTACTCCTTCTTTACAGTCCAGCCTCTCATACAACTCATCATAGGACTGAGACATAGGCTGTGGTAGCCTAGCGGTTAAGACCAGAATGTCCAGGCTGTCCAAGCCCAGTGTGCAAATAAGAGCAGGAGGGCCAATCAGAAATATTCAAGTCAGCTTTATTTCTATAGTTCTTTTTACAAAGGAGCAACGTCTCAAAGCAGTTTCAGATTATCTTCTAAATTATATAGCACATCCCAAAATTAGCAGGTTTATAGTGACAGTGGAAAGGAAAAACTCCATGGAAGGAAGGATCCATTTCTAATAAAATGGTACTCTAGTTTATTAGTATTATATACATTAGTTTTATATAAATATTAAGAGAGACAACATATTTAATCATTTCCATAAAATAGTGCTGACATAATGGAATGTACATGTGTGGTTTTTGATATGCCAGAATGATGTGGAAATATTTACAGTAAAACACTTTTTAATATATTGATGTAGTAAGGAGTAGTGGAAATCGATCTGAATATCCCAATTATTAAAACCCAATTACAATTAAAGTGTAAAACACTTTTCCATCCATAACCAAATGATGTTTGTTGTGTTTGTTTCAGATTCAGCATTTTCAGGAGGTGGAGATTGCCCAAGTCCGGATGGAGGAGAAGGAAAAATGCCGACATGAGCTTGAGGAGATCAGACACCAGCTGGAAAGGACCTATAAGACAAAATCAGAGGCGCTGATAAGTCGGGAAAAGAATGCCATCGAGAGATTGCAGAAACAACAGGAGGTGTTGCTTGTTACTCATTAAATAACTAACTGCACAATGGTTAGCATTGTTACCTCAGAGATCCAGATGTAGCCTGTGTGACTGCTGTGACCTGTGTTCTTCCCAGGTGTACGTGGGTTACCTGGGTATTCCAGGGGTTTATGTGGCTTTTCATTCACACCAAGCTGCCACTGTTAGGATCATTTGCAAGGCCCTCAGCTTGGGAGAAAAAAGACAACGATTACATATTAAAAGTAGTCATTAGCTTCATATTTATTAGCCTTGGCATTATCGCAGTAGGCATGTTGGTGGTGCAGCTTAAGCTAGACCAGATGTTTGTCCAGAGTACTGATGGTTTGGAGGCCATGATTACTGACTCTTTCCTAAAAACAATGCAGAGCAAAAAGGGTTGTGCATGCCATAAGTTAAAATGGCTTTGTTTTGTATGTGTGGAAATATGCATCTTTTTCTTATCCACTTAATCCTGGTTGGGGTGGGTTCACAGGAAAGCCATTCCTATATGTCGGTGCAAGGTAGGAAAACCCTAAACAAGGCATAGTTCATCAAAGGCACGTACACATACTCATGCATCAAGGGCACTTTAGAAACAGCAGTTCACCTAACACACATCTTTGGACAGTAGCCGGAGTAAACTCACGCGGACACAAGGAGAACATTTCCACACAGGGAGAACATTTCCACACAGGACACTGGTATCAGGATTGAACTGGGGCCCAACAGTGCTAACCACTGCACCACTATGCCACCACATTTTAAATATACTGCTCACAAAAATTAGGGGATACTTCATGATTAAAAATCCCTTTATTAAATATCCCCTAATTTTTGCGAACAGTGTATTTTAGATTAAGAAAAGCTTTATTTTGAATTTTATATAACACAATTACTCCTAAAAGTGTACAGTCGCGTGCAAAAGTGTGGCAACCTTGTTCATTGTCCTGATTTACTTTTATAAATCATTGATTGTTTGGATAAAATAATTCAGCTAAATATATCATATAGGGGACAAACACAGAGATATTTAAGAATTGAAATGAAGTTTATATGATATACAGAAAGTGTGCAATAATTGGCTAAGCAAAAATAGGCAGGTGCATAAATTTGGGCACTCTTGTCATTTTATTGATTTAAAAACTGGTTTGGTTTGGTAAGTTCAGTGACCCTTAACCTCCATACAAGGGTGACTCCAATTATAAGAATGGGTATTTCAGGGGAGCAATTGTAAGTTTTTCTTCTCTTTGCATCTTCTCTGAAGAGTCGCAGCATGGGAGTCTCAAAACAACTCTCAAATGACCTGAAAACAAAGACTGTTCACCGTCATGGTTTAGGGGAAGCTATCTCAGAGATTCCAGCTTTCAGTCTCCAGTGTGAGAAACATTGTTAGAAAATGGAAGATCACAGGCACAGTTCAAGTGAAGGCTTGAAGTGGCAGACCAAAAAAAATCAGTCAGAGTCAACCCACAGACCAGCAGCAAAGACCTACAACATCGTCTTGCTGATGATGGAGTCACTGTGTATCGTTCAACTATTCAGCGCACTTTACACAAGGAGAGCTGCTTGAGGTACACTAAAGCACATTAGAACAAACCAGCTTCGTTTTGCAATAAGGTGCTGTGCACTGATGAAACTAAAATACAGTTATTTGGGCATAACAAGGGCCGTTATGCATGGAGGAAAAATAACACAGCACTCCAAGAATAACACCTGCTACCTACAGTAAAATTTGGTGGTGGTTCCATCATGCTGTGGGGCTGTGTGGCCAGTACAGGGACTGGGAATCTTG
>JAUZST010009788.1:0-12775 GCA_034779995.1 Parotocinclus haroldoi | reverse complement strand
TTTATCTGCGGTTTTGTGTTCGCTGTTTGTGAAAGTTTCATTCTAGACTGAATTCATTCAAACCCTACGATGAAACCTAAACGTTCTGCAAGTTCTACGGCTAAAATAGTGTAGAAATACTTCAATAAATAGTGTCCCCCCCAATCAAATCACTGTGTACTCATAATTATGTGCCATTTAATAATTAGATCGGGATATTTCTTTTATTTTGCTTACTGTAAAACCAGGATCCTCCCTAAGCTCAGCCAAAGCAGTATCGTTACTGGTGAAATTCATGAATATGCACCTCAAACCTTATATAATGCTCACAAAAATGAGGGGATATTTCTGTATTTTCTATGTCATTACCCCCATAATGAAACTTATTACTGTGAGTAAATTGATTGTGAATTTGCATGTCAAAGTTAACCAAAATTGAAATGCAATTACACAACACAAGCAACTCAGCTCTGAATCTAGTTTCTGGTGTTCACAAGCCAAAACCTTCTTTCGATGTGTGTGTCCATAATAACAGGTGACTTTTGTGATATATCGTATGACCAGTTCTTGGTACGTGTTCCCTAGATAAGCCAAAGTTTGGCCCGATGACTGTTAGCAATCAGATAATCATCCAGACCCTGGGTACAGTCGCTGGGCCTGCCTATCATTTTCACTTCTCAACACATCAAGGTGACTTTAAAAGGCAGCTGTTTTCTGCCTTTGGGTCTGTAATGGATATGCAAAAGCCATAACGTACCGCTGGTTAAACCAGTCAATGACTGGCCAGCACGACAGAAATGACCTATCATTGAGCCCTATCAAATCCCAGCACATAATCCCTCTAAAAAACTTGTCTTCATTTGGCATACACAAACACACTCTGCTTTGTCATTTCAGTCGGCGTCATCGCTAATCAAGAATTCGCCCCGGGTAAAAATGTACTGTAGAATTTGACAGTAGAACCATGAAGTGGGCAAATTACCATCAAAAACGTATAGTAGAGCTGCTAACTTTATGGTCAAACTGCGAAAGTTCACATTAAAACTGTCAAGCGATTTACATTTTTACCACGAAATCTCACAGTCCATTTTTCCCAGGGACAAACAGAAACATTGGTTCCACTGATGCTAAAACAATGGACTCTGCCCTAATCCCTAATATTCCCATTGCAGTGTTATTACTGATCTGTTTACCTGTCCATATTAATTTTTAAAATGTGTTTGAAATGAATCCGCAGACAAATTTAACAGATAAGATTGTGATCATGTGGATGGATGATTTTGCTTATGTCAATTCTTTTTCAAGTCAAGTCAGGTTTATTTCTATAGCGCTTTTTACAACTCAAAAGCAGCTTTACAAACCTATATGACCTTAAAAGGCCAATCCCAAATTGAGAAAGCCTAGGGCGACAGTGGCAAGGAAAAACTCCCTGAAAGTAGAAGGAAGAAACCTTGGGAGGAACCAAGACTCAAACCCTTATGGGTGGCCCAGATGTTAATTAAATAAATACTTATATTAAAGTAATAGTAAAAGTAAGTAAGTAATACAATTTAAATCAATATTAACATTTAAGTTAGCAATAAAATAAGTAACAAAACAGATTTAAAAACAAAATAGATCGTAAAATCAGTCTTCAGTGGGAGGTCCTTGGAGGCACATCTTTTAACATTTTTGGTACTTTTCTTAACACACAAACTTTATGTAATACAGAACGAAAGACATTTTAATGACCACAACTTTAATCGAATCATGATAATCGAATGACTGCAGGTGACACGTCACTGAAAACACTCCTAACGCGTGTGCTATCAAATATCAAATGCACAGAATATATTGATGTCAATTAACCTTGGTGTAATTGGACTTTTTCTGAAGTAGCCCTTGGGGTTAAAAGATCGACTAGCATTATAGGATTCATGAAAGCCTGCATTTTAATGGCCATGCTGTTCCATACGGTGCGTGTCAGAATATTAGCGACACTGCTGTGTATGTGTAGGAGCACGTGGTTTGTGACCCTTCTGGATTATTTCCGCACTTTAATTAGCCACCTTGGCTAGGAGACATAGTTAAATACCATGGTTTTCAGCAGAATTGGTACATGTGCAGATATGGCTAGAATAAAACGAATCACTGAGAATGTGTTGACATTGACGTTCGTGTGTGCGTTCCCATTTTTAAGGCTCAGATGGTCCTACGATACGTTGTTTGGTTATTTTTTTCATAGCTAGAACAAAATGTTACAAAAATAAGAGCCCTTCAGAATAGGGCTCTAGGTTAGGGGTGATATTAAATGTGGTTGGCACTTATTTTGACTCCACACACATAGTGAGCAATCATAGGGCAGCCCTGCACCCACCAGAATTACCCTCTTAAAATGACTTCTGTCTCTATGGGCCGGAGGACATAAACAGCAGACGTGTGTTTGTGTGTGTGTGTGTGTGTGTGTGTGTGTGTGTGCTGTTTTTGATCTTCTAAAGAGATAAGTTTGCAGACATTCGTAGAATTATGTGAGTCCTGGGATGAGTTTGAAGATATAATAGATAAATCAAGAGGAGGACTTTGTATGTTTGTATTTTTGTGTGTGTTGTAATTGATTGTCGTTTTTTTGTTATGTGTGTGTGCTGCATGGTGTTCGCTGTCTACGTGACTTTGTGTGTGAGTGAATATGTCAATCGCAAGTCCAAGAATGTGTGTGAGCGCGTGCATGCTTACATTACGTTGTGGGACCATATGTCAACATAAGGTTAAAAAGATCTACACTTTATGACACTGAGTGTGTTTACATATACTTCATAATCCAATCATAGCTGTATTTCTGCAGTTATCGGATTGTTCCAGCAGCCACATGTACAGCTTACTCATAAATCAGATTAACAAATCAGGTGAAGAGGGCTGGATTTGACCTCAGTAATATAATTTCTCAGTGCATCTACTGTATACTTGTTGTCTGATTTCAGTCGGGTTTCTCAGTCTGCGCATGCACGTAAGCCTAACCAACATGGTTGCCAGATCTGCTTATTCTAAAGGCTTTATTTGTGCTTTTTTTTTTTTTAGCTTTTTTCCATGGCTGATCTGGAAAAACCCAGGAATTAAAGCCAGCCAATAGGCTAGCCAACATTTCCTGTAGACTGCAACACAGTATATATATCCAATCAACATGTATACTCGTTGATCAGATTACTTACTTACTTACAGATTACAGATTAATTATGAAATCTGATTTTAAGTGCATGTAAACACACTCGTTGTGTGGACCTTTTTCTGGTCCCCACTATCTTTAAGCAAAAGAGTAAAAAAAATGCTAAGGTTATTGTTGGGGTAGGTGTAGCTGTAGCATCAACTAGCTACAGTAATCAATATGCCAGTTGGTGGTCCTCACAAAGATAGTGAGACAGAGTGTGTGTGTGTGTGTGGTGAGGACGTGTGTGAGATATTTGGGGCATGTGATTGTGAAGGTCAGCAGCAGTAAACACCACCAGCCACAGCGTTCACTTCCACCCCCTCCCCCCCACCCCCTCAACACAACCTTCTAAAGTTACTCACTGGAGCTACTGATAACCAGTTTTTTGTTCAGCGATGATCTGCACTTTTTATACTGATCATTGAGATTGATCATGTCAGGTGTGTGTTTTTTTTACCTTCAGGCAAGAGTATTCTGTTTCTCCAAATGTAATTTGAGGACTTTAGTTTTTACCTTGGACCAACAAAACTAATGAAGTTAAGGAAATCGAAAGTAAATATTCAATGTTTAGTGTATGTTTACTTAGACTGAACCGAAAAAGACATAACTATTGGGAAATAAGAATGAACTAAATTGAGTACTGTCATTCCAATATACAAAGAAATTGTTACCTGAGCATGGAACAGATGCTGTGTGTTACAGTGTGACCAGTCGAGGTTTAAGGGCCTTGCTCGACAGTGGCGTTTTAGTGCTCATGCATCTTAATCCCTCAGCCTTCTGGGCAGTAGTCTAGCTCCTTAACCACTGGACCAATCAATCAATCAATCAAAAATAAATAAATAAATAAATAAATCACTGAAATCACTAAATTGACACGAACACAGGCAAACTGATTTGTACTTAATAAACATCCAGTCAGCTATAAGACAGATGGCTATCGCAGGAAGGATCTTCTCTCCGACGTTTTTTTGGAACTGATTACTCTGGCTTGGACAAAAATGTGAAACTGATGCTTCTCCAGCTAGCCTTGTATTTCACCTCTGCAGCAGTTACCACTCACTGTGTTACATGCTAGGACTAGGGTGCATATTCACATGGCAAGGCGCAGGGTTAGGCAAAATCCTTTGAAAATGTAATATTCCTAAATTTGCCTGATCATCAGTCACATATGAATGAAGGGGCGCAAGAGTAGGCAATTTGCCGTGCATGTGCAATAATGTGCAAAAGTCATGTGCCACGCCTCCATTAGATGTGTTGTTTAAGCCATGGTAGAACGACCATATGCAATAGTTTATCAGTCTATAATTCTAATGCCAGCAGAAAATACTGGAAATGTGTAGGCGACGTTAAAAAAAAAAACTAGCAAGTTTGTTGTGTAACCTTCCCTTTACATTTGAGCAGTTGCAGCATCTGGCAGCTTCACCGGGATGCCAAGTTGAGCCTTTTACATTCCAAAGAAGTCTTTTTAAAAGGATAGCAACCAGGAAACCACATCTTCGAGGAGGTCACAATGAATACTGACCTTTATGTGTAGAAATCATTTTCATCTTTCTTCTTCTTCTTCTTTTTTTAAAAAAAAAACAACAAATCTAATGGTGACCCAACACTTTTCACAGTACTGTACTAAAATGTTTCAGTATGTAGACAAAAAAAATTATCTTCCAACTTGAAGACACCAGCAATAACATAAGTGACGATTAAGAAGTTACCCAGTTCCGTAATAAAACATTGTATCTGGCAACCGCGTATAAGAGCCACCCTGAAAAAAAGCATGTATTTTCAAAATATTTAAAATATTCTGCAGATAAAGCATTTAAAAAGTATTTTCCTAATAATAATTGTGGTAGCCTAGTGGTTAAGGTACTGAACTATGGACCAGAAGGTCCAGGGATTGAATCCCACTTCTACCCCAGTTGGGTTCCTGAGCAAGATTCTTAACCCCCAATTGCTTGGATTGTAAGACTGTATTAATTGTAATGAATAATGATATTCAGTACACTGCCATTTAAAAGGTACATGTTTTTGGAGTACTCTTGGAGTGCCATTGCCCAGTAGTGTGACCCAATACGTGTTTCTGTTTATGCATGTGAGTGTGCGTGCATGCGTGTGAGCCCGTGTTACAGCAGGTACATGGACAGCAGCTGTTGAGGTCCAGTCCTTAGAGCCAGTACATATTTTTGTGTTCTAAATTTAGCCGGTGTGACAGCAGTGATTGATGTACCAGCTTTCTGCTAACTCCACTCTGCCTAATCATGAGCCTTAGATGAGCAGACCACATGCACACACAGTGATATTACAGTGTCACATGTCAGCTGATGGACTTTAAATATGTTGGTCACTATCACTGTCCATCGAAGTCTTGAATGAGTGAGAATGTCCAGTGTCAGTCCATCCCGATCACCTGATCGAAATGATGGAACTGCGATGGAAATCTTGCATGTACAGGTCATGA
This sequence comes from Parotocinclus haroldoi, assembly GCA_034779995.1. Taxonomy (NCBI): domain Eukaryota; kingdom Metazoa; phylum Chordata; class Actinopteri; order Siluriformes; family Loricariidae; genus Parotocinclus; species Parotocinclus haroldoi. Next base: position 7,163 of record JAUZST010009788.1, on the reverse strand, counting down.
GGAGTATTACTGAACCCATATATGTATGTTTAGTTTAATGCAATGATATGATCTCCTCTTCACCGCGGTTGCAGCCCAGTGTTAGTGTGGTGTACATAAACACATGACAGCTGAAGCAATTCTAGGGGCGTTCTTGAATCCCCAAGTGGTTACTTATGTCTTAACCCAGGCGAAATGGTTTCAAAGTAGGTTTTAAAATTGCAATATTGTGTAGGGCCGAGTAAATTCGGTATGAACCAAATATCCTGCTGCTCTAAAACACAGGCCCATTCGTTTCCTTAGCACATGTAATATACAATTCTCGATGAACAAAAGAAAACATGTTTTTAAACACAAGTTTTAGCGGTCACTGCACTTTGTTCACCAATCAATTGCAGACTGTTTCTTTACACACTTTGTTAGTCCCCTTTACGCTGTTCTCCAGCACCCCAGAAGACCACGAAAGATCAAGTAGCGTTGGGGTGGTGGATCATTTTTAGCACCGTGGTCTGTTTGTGTGTGTCGAGCTGGCACGATTGGATCAGACGCAGCAGCGCGGCTGGAGTTCACTGACTGCCCACGTTATCAGAGGCCTCATTGCTCCACATTGCTACACATAAGACAGGAAGCTTATCTGTTGGCCCAACACACACTAACACACAAGCAGCTCATCAGTGCCAGTGCAGTGCTGAGAATGATCCACACAAATACACAAATAGTCCCTGATCCGTGCTGGTCCTGTGGGGGTCCTGACCATTACGTAATGGAGTAAAGGGGATGAACTACAGTCTGTAATTGTAGAATTGTGTAGTTCATTAAAACTTAAATAAAAAATAGGCAGAATGCAAACTGAAAATAGATATAATATTGTACATATATCATAGCATACACCGAATAACACAAAGTGTTCCAAAAGTCTTTATTAAAGTATTTTCTTATTTCTTGTAACAGTATGTTTGGCATTGTGGTGGTTTTTGACAAAAACGAGATATTATTTTAGGAGTCCAATTTTTATTGTAGGTATAGTTTGATTTTAAGGTGTTTCATTGTATCTGTTTTCATCCTTAAATGGTCCTTCGCCTGGTTTGAAATGGCTTAATATGCTGAAAGTGATTTTGTCAATTGCAGAACATCGAGCTGAAGGTAGAGGTGGAGAGCTTGAAACAGGAGTTACAGGAGAAGCAGCAGCTCCTCGACAAAGCTCTGTAAGTCCCTCTATACAAAACATAATGCGACAGTGTAACAATGTAAAGGTCCCTCTTACGGCCATGACTTGCCCTCTTAAATCAGTTTCACAGGATCAGCATAGATTACGTGTTACATGTTAGTTACTTAACAGCTTGACTATTTTATATATTATTTAACAGTTAAATGAGCCAGCGACCCATTAATTAGCTCATTCCTGCTGTTTGGTTGCCCTCGTAGGAGGTACTCAGACAGTGTAAGTACTTACATGCGCTTCAGGCTGTGTCACATATGATAATCAGGGAGATTTGAAGCTGAAAATCTGCGCAGATGATACAGACACTCCTGCATGATCTTTGTCTTCATCCGAGCAACTTATGGTGGATCCATAGCTTATTATTTCTTCATGAAGACACTCCTGATCAATTCTGATGAGTCTGTTGTGGCTGACATGCACTGGAATATACGCAGGACATCCATTTCACTCACACAGGAACCACTCATCCTTATGGAATTGTCTTTAAAATACTAAAATCCATTACTATTGATTCGTCTAAAGTCCCAGAATAGAGAGGAAAGTGGCAGTGGGTGGATAAGGACAGAAAATATATATCTACACCAAGACATAAACCGATTATATAAAACTGTAAATGATCAAAAGGAGCACAGGTCGGGATACTTGTTGTACCAGAGGAAAGAACCAGCTCACTGGATCTAACATTTAAGGGAAAAAAGCAATCTTCAATGCCCCAGACAGATATTGATTCTCAAAATAAGGCATGGGGGTGTGTGTTATCAGGCTGAAATACTATTCAAAAGCAGACAGTTGCTGGGTGAATCTATGGCTGCATGGGTATATGAATAGATGGATAGTGCAGCACGGCTGGTGAATATATAGATAGATGGATAGAGGATTAAATGAGCAGATGGCTGTATGGATAACTGCTTTTGTAGAGGGTAAGATGGACAGAGATTACCTCAGCCCATTAACTTGTGACCTCATCACTGCTCCTCTACTCTGTCGAGACTTTTTTAGGTTTGAGAAGTTTGAGAATTATTAAATGATACTAGCGCTGAGGTGGCCTGGGGTTTTGTAGAATAGATATAAAGTAAATTCTTGATTACCATCTGTCCAGGAACATTTGGTGAAACACCCTTTAAGGGTTGAACGTAACACGGGTCATCGTCTGAATTTAAAACCAGCACACTTATATCCACAGACTCAGACACGGTGGCGAGAGACATTCTGGGAGTCGTGTCCCAGCAAAAATGAGCCCATCTGTTTATGCGTCTACACGAACTAGTCAATGCTATTCTAAGGCAGAGTGTTGACATGTTTAAACATGGAAAACTTTAAATGTTGTACTCCACGGGGGAGAAATTAAACTTTAATTCCTACCCAGGACTGCGTGATAAGGAATGCCCAGCTGTTCCGCTAGGGATTCCTAAAAGTTGCTACTGATGGCCAGAACTGATGGATGGAATCTTAGAAATCATATAAACCAAAACATTTTTGTAAACTTTCCTTTGTTAGAGTCTAGAAAGAATGAGTATGGAGTTATACAGGTATACATTAATTCATTCATTTAATCAAATGCTTTAAACATTAGGATTAGATCCAGACCCGTCAGGGGAGTTTTTTTTTTTAAAGCAGCATTTTTAGCATCCCATTCTTTGCCAACAGATTTTATTATCTGAGCACATGTATGAGATGATCTCATTCCATGGGTCTATACTTGTAAGAAAGGTGTTTAAAGGGACACTATAGAGCCATCTGCTCTTGGCACAGCTGTAGCTTTATGTTTACTTGGATGACACATGCATTACACATTTAGCATAAGGATAGGCTAACCCATATATTCTATTTTCTGTAGGACAACAGCAGAAAGTCTGTCCAATAACAATGAGGCGGAGCTGCAGCGTTGCTGTCATGCGAGACAGCAGGAGATCGACCAAATGCAGCAGGTCCTGCAGACCAAGATACAGCTGCTGCAGGAGGTACAAACACAAAGACACAAAGGAGATCGGAACAGCATTCAATTTCTGTTTTTGCTTTCGGTTGGATCTTATAAACGAACCTCTTCGGGACCCATGGAGACTTATTTGCACTAAGGCTAGAATACTGTAGATTTAAAAATTGAGAGAAACACTTAAAACAGCAGAGATATTTTGTATGGGCTATTGTGAACCTGAAACACTGTGTACTGAATCATGTCACGATTGGTAGAAGGAACGTTCTGGAGACGAGGATGCAGAACAACGGGAATTTATTGAAAAAAAAAACAGTGAGGTGGCAGGGTATGTGTGTGAGCAGGAGGAGGATGGAGTTCAGGCTCTGGAGGCTCTAACCAAAACAAACTTTATATGGAAGCAGGAAGGGAAAACTGGAGCGGGGACAGCCAGGGAAAGGAGACGGGGAAAAAAGGAGAAACGGGCGCAGGCATAGTCGGTGAACTGTACGGGGCTGCCAACGGAACGAGCCGAGGGAGAAACGAGAGAGAGGGAGGGAGATAGAAAAGGTGTTAGTACGGGCAGAGGAGCTGTTAATAATAAAGATGGAAACGTTAGTACAGACACTGAACATACAATGACAGACAGACACAGGTGGGGGCGCACCGGAGGGATGGGCTAGGGTGAGACCTAACTCAGCCCCAGCTGGCCGAAAACAAACCACCTGTGCCGACAAACAATAACTGAAAATGCTCCTGATGCACGGCGACTCAGGGACAGGAGAAGGAGTGAGAATAACAGGGAGAGAACTAAGCAAAACACTGGAGCAACAATAAATGGACACGGACGGCTCACACACGCACACACAGAGAGCTAAAGCTAAGGGAAGGTAAGGAGGGGGAGAGAGGGTGAGCGGGAGCAACACCGGGAATACACAGCAAACGCTGCTATTAGCAAACGCTGGAACAAGGAAGTCACTGGTATAAACGCTCGGTATGTCAGACAAACAATCAATCAATCAATCAATCAATCAATCAATCAATACTTCGCACCCGTACAGGGGAAAAGACAGAGCTTAAATAGAGAGAGACTCAGACCCGTCAGTCTGAAAACAGTCAAGATTTTTTCTAGCCAAGATTGATTGAGAGCTGAGGTACCACTGTGATCATACCTTGCTTGCAGACCAAAAAGGAATAATTCCTAACAACACAAACACACATTCATTTCCAGAACAGGTAATGCAGTGTCACCTTTTAAACACTTGAAATCTCTTCTCGGCAGAGAAAATGGTGACACCTTAAAGCGTCAGTGCGCCACACAGACTGTACCATAGTTCCTTCTTGTAAGCAGTGTATAAAAGGTAAATCAGTATTCATTCAAATAAATAAACTTTAATTAAGCGAATCCTTCTTTATCGTGACCAGCTGCTTTCCGCTAAGAGGAAGTAAGAGAACAAAGTATGCCAAAGTAAGGGTATGGAATATAACCTATTTGGGAACCTTCCTGGTCTATGTAACTAAAGTCCATTTTCGAGAGGGACTTGTAACACATACGCACATCCCCAGGCCTCTCAGGCGCCATACCCGACTGGTCTATCCTGACTGGTGCAGGATAAACTAGTGGTTTTAAGACCCCTTTTTTACCTGCTCGTACCACATGACCACCACGTGACCACGTAATCACTGCCACCTACATTTTAATTTCACTTATTGGAAAAAAAGAACACTTTATTGTTTTGTTAGCTCTGGGAACAGTGCATTTATCAATTTCCTGCAACAAACCAAACCTGCAATTATTGTGCCCAAATCGTGCATAACGCCACAACAACTTTCATATGTACTCATGCAAATTCGCAGACAAGCATTTTCCTACATTCAAGATCAAATTGCACAAAGTAACGATGAGGATAGTAATGATGATGTCCTGGATGACAGGAGGCACAGCTGGCACGGAACGAGGGGGAGTGCACAACCAGTCTTGCGAATTCCTGCTCTCAGAATCGTCCTGTCACCATGGAATCGATCACCAAGGAAATTGTTGCCAAGGGCTCACAGTCTCCTAACCTGCTGCCTGACAACAACAACAGAGACACATTAAGGTGAGAGAATAAACCCGAAAAAGAGGAAATCTTATAATTTTTATACTTCTAAGATTTTTTTTTTTTTGGTGATTTCCGTATTTGCTGACAGGCATGAAATCATATACAGGACGAGTTGTCAGGCATGGAAAACGACCATTTTGGGATTTTGGGATTTCCATTATGAAATATCAGCTAGTTTTTTGTGATCAGTGTAGATAAAGAGGACCTAGCAAAACAAATATATGTCTATATATAATAATGCTATACAAATATATATTTAATTATTGAGTCAAAAAATCAATAAAGCATATATGTGAGTAACAAATCTATGTTCTATGATAAGAAGGGTTTACCACCCAAATGATTTCTGGTCAGTGGTTGTGCTGTGGTGGTATCTTTTCATTGATGGGTGGTAGTCTTCTTAATAAAACTTCATAAAATGGAAAAAAAATGCCTTTGGCCAATGAAATCAGCCACACACACACACACACATACAATCCTTGTTCTGCTGTGTGTGTTCATTTGTTGGCACTATCTATTAACAAAATCATAGCAGGCTTCATGGTCTACTTCTACTTCTTATGTTCCAGTACAGGCACGAAGTGGGAATAGCTTCTGTACTTTTAGGCAAAATTGTTACCTCTTGTCACATCCCACACTGAAAATTAAAATAAACTAAATGTGAATAGGTCTGCTTTATTTACTCATTATAGCCCTTATCATTAAAGTGAAACGTTGTGTTCAATTATTAAAATGTTAATTGTTAAAGTGTTAAAATACCTGGTTAGGTGATCAGCCTGGTTATAGGTACAACCACTTAATCACCTTTCAGATCACACACCAAATATCATTGATAGTGCTTTTGAAGGCTTCAGAAAACCAACTGTTCCTTCAGGATTCCACTGCTAATAGGGCGTGGTAACGAAACAACAGGTAGAAAGATGCTGTATAATTTAGATAATTTCTCTTGGAAAGGCATAAGTTTGTGGAAGATTACAAAAAGAACTTAAAGAAGACTTTAACTGTCCAACAAGCACACTATTAAGAAGCGGGTGACGTATCGTACCACCAAAATGAGCTGACCCTGCGAACTGTATGTCCGAGTCAGCGTGATATCGATCAGAAGCTCTACCAAGGGGGGAAGCGCAACTTTGAAGTCTTTATGATTGAGATTGGTGGGTCCCACAAGCTTTACACAAAGCTGGCCTCTATGGTAGTATGACAACTAGGATTCTGAAAAAGAGCCAAACTGAGGTCAATTTTGCTTCTCATTTTGCCATGCGATAAAAGGTTGAGACCAGGTGAGACCAAGAGTGAACTTCCATCCATCCATCTATCCATCCATCCATATTCATCCATTATCTTCTGCTTAATTCACACGAGGTCGTGGGCCGGTCGGTGCCCACCCGGCAGCTAAGGGCGCATAGGCAGCAACCCTAGATGGGGCGCCAGTCCATCGTAGAGTTGTGCACTTCTTTTATTATTTATTTGTTTATTTTTTAATTTATTGTTATTTAATGCAGGACAGATCCAGATAATTCCAAAGGCTTTACAGTTATAAAGGTTACTGATGTGTTTGAGTTCTGTGTGCAGGATCGAGGAGCTGACTGCAGCAGTGCGCTGTAAGGAGATGTTGATTCTTGAGTTAACAGAGGAAAGAAGCTCTCTGAGAGAAAGAGTCACTGAGATGGAAGAACAGCTCCAAGAACTTTCTACCTCGTTGCTACAGAAAGAGAGGGATGCAGAGGTAAGTTTACAAGGCTAAAGGGTTAGAAAAATATATACAGTCGAATCCGGTTAATTGAACCACCGGTTAATGGGAGCAGCTGCTTATTCGGACCGAATCCTAAAGTACAGAAACAAATCCTATTATATAAGAGTAATTTTATTCTCTTATTTGGACCAAAATTCCGTTTAATCGGACCAAAGAACGTGAGAGCGAATAAGAAAAAGAAGCCACAAGTCGCCA
>JAUZST010009787.1:0-12775 GCA_034779995.1 Parotocinclus haroldoi | reverse complement strand
TGTGTGTGTGTGTGTGTGTGTGTGTGTGTGTGTGTGTGTGTGTGTGTGTGTGTGTGTGTGTGTGTGTGTGTGAACGAAACAATGTGGTTTATAAGAAAGAAGATATGCAAGGAGCAAAGAAAGGAAGAAAGATAAATAAGAAAAAAAACAGACATGGAAGAAATATACAAGAAGCCATAGAAGAAAATAGAAGATGGAAGAGAACGTAAAGCAAGAAACGCAAAGAAGAAGATATGTGTAAAACAGACAAAAGAAAGGAAAGCAAGACAGAAACCCAAGAAACAGAAAGAATATGATAAAGGAAGCAAATAAGAATGAAATGTACGACGAACATTTGCAAATGCCAAAAGCATAAATGATAGAAAAGTCAGAAAGGTGGTGAGACTGTGTAAGCTTTCCATCCTGAAACCAAAAACAATGCTTTATTTCTTATTTAATTTCTCTTTTGTTTTATGCCTTATTATTTTGCTCTTCTTTTATAGAGATTGAGCACGGCACACGAAATGAGAGCATCTTAAACTTTCATCTGCTGGTAAATGAAGTATAAGATGAATATAAATTCAAAATAAAAACCAAATTCCACCCTGGTACCAGTTTACAGATATAGAATGAACAAAAGAGGAGGAAAGCAAACAGTGTGGCACTTTAAAAATTACAGGGCTGCACTGTGTCTGGCTTTAATGCTAGCTCTTTGCGCACCCCCACCCATGACTGTGGGAGCCCTCAGCCGGCCTGACAACGTGGCAGTGAGGGGGAGGGGGAAGAGGGTTTCAAGCCTGAGCATGCAGAAAGAGGCAGCCAGAGTTACATAAGAAAGAAGCTGACTATGAAAATCTGCTTTATTAATGCACTTTCAACAAACAAAATACATGTGGAATGAAAAAGCACTCTTTATGATAAAGCAACAAGAACTTAAATAAAGCAAACTGTGAATCGATTGAAACACAAACCAAAGTGATGTCTATGATGCTCCGGACTTTTCAGAGCTTCACACATGTGTAGATCATTTCCAGCACATCCTGACACTATTAAAACACGGATCAACATTGATTATCTCTGAAACAATTGCAAATTTCCTCATTCATAAGCCTCAGCAGGATGTTTGGAGCCTGGACCAGACTTTAGGACCTTGCAGATCAGGGCTCACTTCCAAACCTAGGTCACTCGATCCAGTGGGAGGAACTTAGCTCCAGTTTCCTTAGGAAAGCCAGACGACCTCATTTGAATATTCCATCAAACTTCCAGAACTTTCTTCCGAAGCAGTATATAGTCATCCAGGATCCAACGTTCTGCACCAGGTCTGCCCCGTAAGACGACGAGAGAGCATCAGAGAAGTCGCGCAAGGTAAGACCAACTAGAAGCTCTGCTGCAGCTCTGCACAGGAATGCTGAAACAGATTTCTTTTTCTTGCGTATGCATTTAGGATTTCACTGTGAATGCAGGTAGAAAAGCTAGATCACTATGTGCTGTTAGAAGGAGATAAAAACGCATTTTTAAACAAAGTTTGCAGTCTATTGTCTTCCTTTTTTGTTTGAAGTGGGATTTTGTAAACTGGTTGTAGAGAAAAGGTCTCCAGTTAAGAAATAACATCTGAGTTTCATTAAACAAGGCAAGAAATGGTTTATATGTTTGTTGCATGTCTTTCTGTATTTTAAATCGATCCTGTTACTGTTCCTTGTTAAGTTAAAAAGTTTCAAACTGGAAAGGGAGTGGCTCTGATTTTCCGCTGAAATCACAGCGTTTCCTCTGGTATCCTGTTACTGTTTGCTTATGGCATCCCTGAAGGTTTTCTCTCGGGACACTGAGACCAATCAGAAAGGACTACGTGTCCTTTACTGTTTCTGCATGAAGTGCCATGTTGGCAGTTTAGGTTTGCATGAAACAACTCATTTTGATTGTTTTTTTTTTTTGATAAAAGATTTAATATCAGCCCATATATTTACCACTTTATGTTGAATCGATATTACTTGTGCAGCTTTTTGTTCTGTAGATTACCCACATGCACCTCTTGTCTTTCAGAATGAAAAACGAAATCTTTGACTACACTATGAAAACCTTTCAAGGTATTCCTGTCAAAAAAAAAACAACATACAGAAAAAATGATGAAAATCAATTTTGTCTCCAGTCACAGCCTCAAGCGGTGCCTTTGTTCCTTTTGTATGCCACTCCCAACATGCTGGCTCCTAAAAATCATGGCTATAGAGGGAATTAGGTTTCCTAAGTCTGCGACAATGAATCGGCACATTGCCAGCCTACAAATGTTACACTAGCTAATTTGTTTCCTGTCCTTTTCGAGCGTAGCAGCTCTTTGGTAGTTATGTAAGATGGTATTATGTAATTCCACAAGCAACCTAAATTGGAAAGGTTGTTCCTGCACAACACATACAAAAAAAAGGTCATACTGAACAGAGACAAAGCCAGGCAAACACGACCGACACACACTGAAAAGCGTTTTATTGTTATTATTATCATTATTATTTAAAAAACAAATGACAGATTGTAATTGTTCAATTTACCTTTTTGTCCTGCAGACTCCCAGATTGGTCCAAACGCAAAACAAGGATGTGGGTGAAGAACCTTATTGCCCTGTGCTTGTTGGCAGTTGCCTCTTCAGCTGAAGAGAAGCTGAGCAGCCATGCCACATCTCTGGCAGACACTAGCTCCAAACTTGCCTTCAATCTGTATCACCATGTGGCCAAAGAGAAAGATCTTGATAACATCCTGATCTCCCCTGTAGTGGTGGCCTCTTCGTTGGGTCTGGTGGCCCTTGGGGGAAAGTCTTCGACCGCTTCGCAGGTCAAGAGTGTGCTGAAGGCCGACAAACTGAAAGACGAGCACCTTCACACAGGTCTGTCTGAACTCCTGAACAAATTCAGCGACCCTGTGGCTCGCAATGTCACCTGGAAGATCAACAGCAAACTGTACGGCCCTAGCTCTGTCTCCTTTGCTGATGATTTTGTGAAGAATAGCAAGAAGCACTACAATTACGACCACTCAAAGGTTAACTTCCGTGACAAAAGAAGCGCCATCAACTCCATCAATGAGTGGGCTGCCAAGTCCACTGATGGTAAGCTGCCAGAGGTCACCAAGGATGTGAAGAATACAGATGGTGCTATGATCATCAATGCCATGTTCTTCAAACGTAAGTAGACATTGTTAGAAAAAAGACGAACAAAGAGTCTTCAGTTCAGTCTACTAGGGCAAAACAAGGACTCCTTAAGTTGAACAACATTCAACAACTGATATCTTACCATGTTCCCACAGCTCACTGGGATGAGAAGTTCCACCACAAGATGGTTGACAATCGTGGGTTCCTCGTGAGCCGCTCCTTCACTGTATCTGTCCCAATGATGCACCGTACAGGTAAGACAAGACTGCCACTTAAAATATAGCAATATGAACCTCAAGTTTCAGGTTTACAAGCAAGAATGGCTTAGTCTATATGATTTTAAAAGCCACTGTAATGAGTTCACAAAGAGGTTGAGAGGCAGTGATATGACGTGACCAATCTGAATCTCTGCAGGTCTCTATGGCTTCTACGATGACACTGCAAACAGGCTCTTTGTTCTGGACATGCCTTTGGCCCACAAGAAATCCAGTGTGATTTTCATCATGCCCTACCATGTGGAGCCTCTGGAAAGACTCGAGAAGCTTCTGACCCCTGAGCAGCTGAATACCTGGACAAGCAAGCTGGAGGAGAGAGCAGTGGCCATTTCTTTGCCTAAAGTCAGCATGGAAGTCAGCCATGACCTTCAGGTAGTCATACATTATTACATCATCATACTTATTACATTGGTACTAAATATGGGACAGTGGCTAAAAAAAGGCTACTCAAATTAAAAGTACTGTTAAAAGCTTTTAAGGGCAAGTACTCATCATGATTTGAAAGTAAAAGTAAAAAGTACTATTAATTATTTTAGTATAAGTAATAAAGTTTCCTGTAAAAATGTTTATTTAACTTTTAGATAAAAGTTAAAAAAAGCAAAGTTCTATCCCACATAAATAAAAATAAAGCAAATCAGTTGTAGGGGATCAACTGTGTATAAAAATGGCATTACTCTGCCATTACTTTTCATTAATTGCATTAACTAAGCATTTAACTACGCACCATCACTACATTGTCTGCAGCGTGGCTGACAAAATATTTGTGATATCCCTTACTCCATGAGAATGAGAATGTATATATTTAGAAAGGCACTGGGGCATTATGGGAAATATAGTGCCTGTAGGGACTTTGCAAGGCATATCCTGTAGTTCTGTATGTGCCCCAGTAAAGCGGGTCTGATAATTTCCCTGCTGGGAACTCAAGCAACAACACAAAAAGCAAAGACACTTCTAAAAGTCATCAAAAGTGTCCCAAATTAAAATCACTTAAATTTTTTTTTTCAATTGTACATGTAAGGACACAAATGCTGAGCCTCTTTATAAATCCATAATACATGAAGTCGCTACACTATATGACACTTCATACGTTTTGTTTTCATAGAAACACCTGGGAGAACTTGGTCTGACTGAGGCAGTTGACAAATCCAAGGCGGATTTGTCCAACATCTCAGGGAAAAAAGATCTCTACCTCTCCAATGTTTTCCATGCGTCTGCCTGGGAATGGGACACCGAAGGCAACCCGTTCGATACCAGCATCTTTGGATCAGAGAAGCTCAGAAACCCCAAGCTGTTCTATGCTGACCACCCCTTCATCTTCCTGGTGAAGGACAACCAGACCAACTCCATCCTTTACATTGGCAGACTGGTTAGACCGAAGGGTGATAAGATGAGAGATGAATTGTAGATTAAAGTTGTCATGGATTAGCTGTATTGGAAGTTTTTTTCTTTTAATTCTGGAAAAGGTGTAACTTCAGTGGTATGACTTTTACCTCATGAGCATATTGCAGCAGACCAAGAACATTTTAGAACTTCAAAGGAATTCCACTTGTGAGAGCTTAAATACCAAAACTATCCAGAGGTTAGACATCAACTGGACCATGTGCCTTGATAAATTATTATACTGTCCATCAGGATAGATAATATACTTACATTAAGTATTCTATCCTTGATGTTGGCCTGTGGAAATGTGGTATTTATTAGCTCGTGATTGTTGCTAACTTCGTGTGATATGTGTGTGTGGGTTCTTTGAGTTATCTTTAATGTTTAAAGAGAAAAGGATTTGTGCGCAAATGTGCTTCAAGTGTTTATGCTGTTCATCCACTACCCATCTGATAGCAGCCATTTCACTTCATTGCCTTCTGCACTGATGTTAGACTGAACACTTTCGGGTCACATGACGTCATTTGTGCTATTATGTTCCAAGGTGTGTTTTTCATGCAGTATCTGTTGAATTACTTTGCTCATTTTGTCTTTTTTTAAATAAACTTTTTGAATCAAATGTTCAAAACGATTGCGTCAGTTACTTACTTGGCTAAACTTACTTTTATTGAGAACTACATGTCATAGGATTTTGGTAATAAAGAAGCCTGCAAGCTTAATCTACTGTCTGGCGGCACGGTGGCACAGTGATCAGAATTATACTGGGTTCTATTACCAGTTTAGAATTGCATGCTGTCCCATGCCTGCTAAAACCGAAAACTTCAAATAAGGAATAAGCAGATTATAAACTGAAAAATATAGAATGTCTAAGACATTTGCACTGTGCTCTACATGTACATATTCATTATATAACAGAAGTAAATAATGTACCCAGATGGAAATGTCAGATTGCTGCAAAACTTGGCATGCAATTATGAAAATGATTACAGATGATAGGTCAGAGGCTCTCAGAGGCTACTTTTGGGTAGTGTACAGCTTGGTGAGAGATCGCTGACTGCTAGACATGCCTCTACAATGCCACTCATAGAGGCATTGTCCATTATCCAGACACAAGTGGTACCTTAACTACACATCCCTGTCTCTGCCCAGATAATTTCCAGGCACTTAGTTGAATGATGTTAGTTGTCACAAAGTGACATTTAAGTGCCAATGCCACATCCTGCCATTGACAGCCAGCACCTCTTCGCTATCGTTTGGCACACATTGATTGGTCAGTAGGGTATATGGTCCCCCAAGACTGCCAAAACGCACTGACATGAAAGGAATCGGATTGTTCAGCAGTTCTTGTGGGATCCTCTGCCACTCTTGCTCCAGGGCAACTTCCAGCTCAAGAAGTGTTGTTGGAGGCATTGGACGAGTTGCCAGACTTCTTCCCAGTATATCCCAAGCATGTTTAATAAGATCGAGGTCCAGACAACGTGAGGGTCTGATGCACACAGTGATGCCCCGCATTATCGTCCATGAAAAGAGAGTTGTTTCCAACTGCTTCAACAAAAGGTACCTTTATAGGGTGTCTATAGCAGTCAGGGATCGATTTCTGATGATGTAGAGCTCTGTACAACCATCAATACTGATGCCAGCTCAAACCATAATTCCACCATCACTGAAGGAATCCCTTTCTCACATGAAATGTGGATTCTCCCATATTCCTGAACCTCCAACTCTGTTGCATTGCTGCATAGCGGTCACCCTGCCCTAGTCTTCTTCATACTGTTCCAGTCTCTTGAAAGTGATTCCACAGTCTGCAAATAGCACTTTGGGATGTTCCAAGTGCTGCTGCCACTGTTGTTTGTGTTTGACCAGCCTCGAGGCTCTCCAAGTGGTTCTCCAAGCTTCGCAATCAAGCAAATCATGTTGCAAAGGCATTGCAAGGGCTGGGAAATATCAGGATATGCACGTTCAAGATCAGGGAATGTTTCAATACTTGAGCATATTCAGCCTTTTATGTAGTACATTTTCACCAAGTAAATAAAAGTTGTTTTTGTATCAACAAAATATTTGCCAGTTTGTGAACATTGTATTCTGTACATCCCATTTTGAATAAAAATCGAATGTTTTAGCACCTCAACATTGAAATGGAATAAATATTCAAGACTCTATCTAATATCTAATATTGAAGAATCTGCATTTAATTTGTTTATTACATATCTAAAATACGGTCCTGTGCCCATTTTTTCCTCTCACAGTACAACTAGACAATCTAATCTAGATAACTGAGTCAAACTGCTTGTGTCTGTGCATGCCTGAAATGCCGCTGTTGTGACTAAAAGCACTGCAGTCATTTCAGATTCTACACATGTTGATCCCTAGCTTTGATGTAGAAAGGGCCCCTCATACCTGGAATGTAGGGGTGTTTTTGTTCCCTCAGGGAGATAATGGAAGTCTCACTTCTTCAAGCTGAAATCTCACGGTACGTCTCCAGTCTGAACCAGCTCTTTAAATTGCTGACAATACTTTCATTGGACATGATTGCTTTGGATAAAGCGAGTAGGTGTTGGTGCTACGTAGCTCCAGGAAGGCTTATCTCCATCTCTGGTGCGGAATCTGCTATGTTCTTCTATGGGTTTCTTTCCACATACAAAATTATGCCAGCTGGTTCTGTGGCTAATCTGAATTGTCCTGAAGTGTGAGAGAGCAAATCAGTGTTTCGGGACAGATCATGACCCTCACCAATATGAAGTGCTTGATGAAACTAGAAACTGGAGTTCAGGGTCCTCCTGGTGATAATGTTCAACAAATGTTCCGAGAGTAACATTACAAACAAATACATATTGTGGTCTGTCCATTATATAAAACAAACAGAAGACAAGAAATAACAGAAACCAAGATCATAACCTAGATATATATGATTTGTATGCTGTGACTCATGCAATATTTATCGACAGTAAATATAGTACTTTTAATAGGCCGAATGTGCCACCTGGTGGTGAGTCCTAATATAGCGGGTGTCTTAATAAATGTATTATTTCCTTGCTTTGCCCTGGCCTTGGTACATAATAACAGTGATGATATCCACAATAATAAGAAGAATTAGTAATAATAATCTTGGTAACCACGAGCAGGAAAAGTGGGATGATTTATGCAGCCCCAAAAATAACATATCTGTGTCACCTGACATAAAATTGGATTTTGGCCTGGTCAGCTACTGTATGTTCAGCTAACCCATAAACCATACTTGCTTAATCCATTTCAGAGTTGCAGAGGGCCTTAGCGGCAGCACAGGGTGGACACACACGCACACACACACGCACACGCACATGCGCATGCACACACACGCGCACGCATGCACACACACACACACTTAAAGGATGTTTTATGAGGTGTTTGCTACTTAATAATAGTCAGAATAATAAAGTATATGAATACAAAAATGTAAAAATGTGTAATATTTATTAATATTTTAGACATACATTAAAAAGCAGCTCTTTTTCCTGTCAGTTTAAATGATTCTATAAATAGAGGGTTTTTAAAAGGCTTTTTACCATACAGCAATTTGCATTTCATAATCCAAAAATAAAAAGCAGATTTTCAGTGTTTAATGAGTTTGAAATATAGACGTGTAAAGCAGTACATTCGATATTAGGAACAGAAATCTGCTAAACTTTCAGCCAGTCTGATTAACCAGACACCGTCTTCTTAGTTTAGGAAAAACAAAAACGGACAGATATCAACAAATAAGCATAAAGTACTAATCATCGAGAGAAACCTGGATAACCAGGAACAAAACGTGAGTGAAATTGAGAACAGAGCCACTCGGTGGCTGAAGCAAATGGCCGGGGAGCTCAGTTCACACTGTGCAGGAACACAATCTGATCAGCTCTTTCTCAGCTCTCATATCATTAGTGCACTGCTGGTTCTGCTTTGCTGGCCACAGGCAGATTAGACAGACGTCAATCAATCCTATTAAACATGTCTCGGTAAGCTGCAGAGATCTGAGAGGGATACAAACTCCTACACTCTTCCCGTCTTTCCAGTGAAGTCAGTCCCAGCTGTTGTGATCTTGTTTAGCTATTCCAATGTCTTCCTCAATCCCTTTCAAATTTTGTGCCTGTCCACTTGCCTGTTAGCCTTCCGGAAAATTGACTTGATCTCCTCCGTCACCATGTCCTGCCAGTTATCCCTGAAGATTTCACCGAGAAATATCGAAAGGAAAAAGAGTTTTTAGCTTATATATGAATATATGAAAGGTCAGAGAATAAAGCATACACTATACTGAGTAGAAACCATACTGAAGACAATCAACAAAAATAACAATACAATTATTATTATTATTATTATTATACATCTTTTCCTGGTCAGTGTGGTCTGCATTTCATGCCTGAACAGTCTGGTAGGCATCACCCATACATGGGTCCCTAGGATGGTGGCAGTTAGCCATTTTGCAGATGATCTTATCCAAAGCGTCCAACAACTAACACAGTCTTATAGTCTAAGAAATTGTGGGTTAAGGACCCAACAGTGGATCTGGACCCTGGACATCAGGGCCATAACCGTAACTGCTAAACCACTACAGTATCAAACAAATAAACAAAAGGTTCCTATTTTCTCAACTCATAGAAGCCATGAGTGAGAGAAGTTATGTGGTGATTCATCCAGATGTAAGAAGAGGGCGATTCAAACAGTGACTTGAGTATATAGTGATTGGTCCAAACACAAGCACTTTGAGGGTTTGAGGGCAACCACCATGTTTAAATATCCTTCTACACCGACAAATGGACAGGGAGAAAAGTTTAGGCTTAATTCTTCTGAGGATGCACAATATGGGGTATAATAAACAGTGGAAGTTTTCTGGGGGAGCTGCGCATTATTAACTCATCCCTAGAACTGTTGGTGTGAAAGGGGCTGTAGAAACATTCTGTGGAGACATCCACCAGCTCAAAAGCCATAAACGTGGGAAGGTCCAGCTTTGAGAACCAGTGCAATACCAGCACTCATCTGTGGTGAGGTAATGGCTTCCTTCTGTAGCATGTATGAATAATTAGCAGCAAGCATTTACACTAATAGACTAATTGTGTGTGTGTGTGTGTGTGTATACAATATATATCTATCAATAGCATGTCTATTTTCATTTTATTCTTACCATTTCATTTTTTTGACTTTAAGTTCCATCTATAATCTTCTATTCTATTTAACTGAGATACCAGCCAGTCATTAATAAATAAATTAAAAAACCCAAACATATAGCTGAAAGTTTTAGCTTGCCATTGAATGATCTACCACCTACCTAAACGTCACTGCTGACCAAATATACTGCTCATAATATTAGAAATATAGAATATTGTATATACATGCTGATGAAACATGAAAATGCAAGCCATAAAATACAGACATATGCTTATTTCACAAACCACACTTCACAACACAACTCAAGGCAACACATCACACTACACACAGCATGCAAGGTTCTACCTCCTTGCTTTTGACTTAGCGAGTCATGCCTTTTTCTCAGCTTTCTTTTTCTTGTAAGCAGCAATGTCTTCAGCATTCAAACCGTGGTTGTCCCTGGTGCACAAATTACACCCCCGTTCAAAAGTATGTTCAAAAATCAGATTATTTAAGATCAGATTTAGTAAGGGAAGAATATTTCAAGGGTACGCTCCATTAAATTCATAAGCGTGTACAAAGGAAGATAAATCAAGCATCGTCTTACCCTGATTTGATCTCAGGAGGCTTCGGTAAGGGCTTTGTGAAATCAGTTTTTCCAACAAGCCAGTACGTTTCTTCAATGCCTTTACCCTAAAACAATCAAACACAGTATCGAAAATAAATGTCACATCAGAATCAGTGTCTATTTATGACATGAACAAGGTTACATCTTGCTTTAGGTGTTTTTTTGCTAACTCCTGACAGGCTCTCATATGTTCTGAAGAGAAGCTTCTATCTGGTGGCTCTGGCATAAAGTCCTGAAGCCATGGTTGACCTTTAGAACTCGGCTAGAGTCTCAGTCTTTGAGTTATTGGTTAATGCTTTTACCTAGACCCTTTCCCCATATTACTCAGTTTGATGGGGCAGCCAGCTCTAGGAATGCCACTTTTGGAATTGTTGTAGCCTTTTCAAGATCTGTCTTTCACAATCCTGTCTCTGAGCTCTACAGACAGTTTTTATACCTCATGGCTCTAAAAGGCATTGTTAGACCTTATGTAGACAGGTGGGCATCTTTCCAATCAAGGTGCAGAAACATCTCAAATATGATCGAGAAAAATGGGAAGCTCCTAGAGCTAAATTTCCTAGCAAAGAAAAATAATAAAATTCCTAAAATCAGTTTTCACTTTCTCATTATGGGCTACTGAGTGCAGCTTGATGAGGGAAACACGATTGCTACATATCAGCACAAGGTCGTGGACTGCATCGTGGACTTTTCGCCAAGGTTGCCAAAAGCATTGTTTCTGTGTTGGGAGCGGTTCTTCAGACATTCACTACGTGGCTTGTCGCCCACAGTCCTGGTTTTTCTGAATGTGGCTAGGATTGATATAACAGTGCGTGAAATTGGTGATCTTTCTGGGTGAAGCTGAATCTACCACTGTTACATAATGGACACATAGCAGAACAGGCCAACAAGTAAATACAGTTTTGTGTAGTGACAGCTGAACTGAATCAGGTGTGTACCTTCAACTCGGTCTTTCCTCTTATCTCGATCCGGTAACCCTCGTTCAGTGAGCGGAGGATCTTCACAGTGCTCATGTTCACATGAATTCTGTAAGCTGCAATGCAATCTAGTCAGACATTCAAATCCTATCGGCACACAACTGTATCATGAGCTTAGGTCAGTTTACAACTAAGGGATAAACAATAATATAATAAGATGCTATAAATGGACTCACGCAGTCCCGTAGATTCCATACGAGAGGCGGTGTTGACTGTGTCACCAAAAAGGCAGTATCTAGGCATAGTCAGACCCACTACTCCAGCAACACATGACCCTGTGCAGAAACACTTATGATTAATATGTATTTCATTTACATTAAGTATTATAAATATTGTAAGTCATGTAAAGTCGCATGATTTGTATGTATTAATTCACTTTATCTATGGACTTGTCATTGCTAAAATACAATACAACCCCTTTTGGGTGTCAGAACAAACAAACTATTTAGAACCATTTACTCAACTTCCTGGTCTGGGAAAGGATCCCAAAACTGAGCATTAGCTGCCCTTTAATAATGCCTGAACAAATGCAAAAATGCCCAGGAGACCAAAATGTATTGGTCCATTTGTAGGGGGATTCAGATAATCATTTCAATCAATCAGACAATCAAATATTTAATATCTTATTTAATATGATATGGATCATCTTATAATCAACCATGTTTTAGGTTTATGGTTCAAGTATCTATTTTGAATGAGTCTTTTTTTTGTTCTGGATTTATTTCTGTATTTATGTTCTCAAAGTTTTTTTTTTCCAGTCATAAGTGTCCACCTGTGCAGAGAGATACTGGTTAAGGTAGGCCATCAAGTCTAATATTTAAGGGTTCATTTTTCTTTTTTGGGTGACGAATGGTTGGTTTTTAGTTGTATCAGCAACTATAATAATAACCACCCTTGTGCTCAATGTTTTATTGCTATTTGCCATTATTTTCCTTTATTAAAACCCACAACTTCATTTGGAGGACATCTCCGCCCACTTGCAAGCAAGATGTGACACCCTCACACATTGATGAAAAGAACAAAAAAAAAGATAAAATGTCTATTAAACCAAAATATCTAGCAATAAATGCATTTATTATAGATGCATTTATAAGATATATTTTATAATACGGGAATGGAAACATTGCAAAGACAATTATTTAGACTAGATCATGTATTTTGAGTATTAAGGTTGTGCCCAGATAAGGGTAGGCCACATAAAATTGCATGTGCGAAACACATTTAAAACTGATTTACACACACACACACACACACACACACACACACACACACACACACACACACACACACACACACACACACACAC
>JAUZST010009786.1:14090-37921 GCA_034779995.1 Parotocinclus haroldoi | reverse complement strand
ATAATAGGATTTGTTTCTGTACTTTAGGATTCGGTCCGAATAAGCGGCTGCTCCCATTAACCGGATTCGACTGTATTATTTAAATCAAGGGATCTGGAGGAAGAGAACATTGTCCATTAATAGCTGAAATAAACAGGGATTAAGAATTTGTCAAACCTTTGTCAGGTTGCACTCACAGATGCCAGAAAAAGAAGTATTTTAGTGGCGCTGACTTGACTTTTCCATTTGGAATGGACCATCACACCGTAGAAACGTGTATCATGGTCAGACGAATCAGCATTTCCTTTTTTTTTTTTAAATGTAAATTGATTTGAACCAAAGACGAAGAGAAACATCCAGACTGTTATTAGCAACAAGTCCAAAATACAGGCTGTGTCAGGAAATGAGGCTGTAATTTACACTTCTGTGATGGCAGCATTAATGCAGAAAAGTATAATGAGATTTTAAAACGACTTATGCTGCCTTCGAAAGGGGATTTTCCAGGGGCGTCCATGCAATGCAAAACACACGGCACAGGTTACAAATTCATGCCTGCAGACCTGACCTGTTCCCAATAAAGGATATGCGGAGAAATTCGAAACGGAAATTACGACGACAACCCGGTCGGTACAGATGCACATATCGGAAGACATTTACAGGAAGAATGAAAACACTAAAACACTTCATCACTTGGTAAAGTGAGTCCCAAAAGTATTGCAAGAAGGAATTAAGGGCCCGACAGTGGCAGCTTGGCCGTCTTTGGACTGAAATGCCTTTGATCCTTATGCCCAGTGACCACCGGGCCATCAAAGCCACGCACATCATATTGATTACTGAGTAATCTAAACAAAAACCAGTGTAAGAACGCACATAGACAACATAATTTACATTATATAATTGTTACAGGCCATCACACTCATTAACAACTGATAGCAATAACACCGGACTGTAAACACCGCTGCCTAAATGTTGCACATTATTGTTGTGCAACTACACCTCATCCACTAAGAAACGGCACTATAAAGCAAACATACGTCGTTATATTTACATTTTTTATATTATATAGACTTTAAATGACATGTACCAATACATGTATTGTACTGTTGAGACACCATCAACCCGGAATCAAATTCCTTGTGTGTGTAAACATACAAGCCGATTCTGATTCTGACGTTATGACGTAACTACAAAAAGAATTGGCCCGTCAGTAAAGAATCCTAAAATGAACGTTACACCATAGTAACCTCCGGAGTTGAAATCCCACATCTGCCAGTCTGGCACGGTTTGGTTTTCGAACACAGCCCTTAACCCACAATTGCATGAACTGCGTCATTTGCAAGTTCCTCTGGAACTCTGGCCATCGAAACGCTGCGAGGTAAAATGCAATTCTGCTCCAAAAGATGTGATGCTTTGCTGTTCTATCGATCCTTGTGTCTCTCCTGTGTGCTTCTGTGTCGTCGCGCTGTTGTTTCTCTCAGCGTGGCTTGGCACTTAAGAGGTATAAACAGTAGTCTAAAAATGGCACAACCGCTCATTATAAGCTTTTGTCGTGGGGTGCATTTAGGTTACTCAGCAGAGACATCACCCTTTGAAAGAACTGATGATTCATGTATTGACCTGGTCTGTGCCGTCTCTTTTGCTGACATCACTTGTTAATACAGGTTCTTGACAGGGTTAGCGTGTGATGAGTGTCTCCAGGACTGTTTACTGTGGGTTACACAGCCCTTTTTTTAGCTGACTACCGCTCCTTGCTGTTGTTTCTCCAAACAATCGGGCTGTCGGTGGTTGAATATCAACAAAATGGTTAAAGGCGACTGATATTCCTACAAGAAAATTCCTTCTTTTTGAAAGTCGCATAAGGTAATAGTAATACTTGTTTCCGCTGCACGCTGTTTTTCGTCAGATCTTGATACACCAAGAGTCGCAGTGATATCGCATTCAAACACAGAGCCACTGTTAATTATGGGAAGTGGATGCTATAGCAAATTCTGTTTTTAGTTTTAATGGCTGCAATTTTCCCGTGTTCAGGGTCTCGAGCACAGATTTTAATAAATCGTTATTGTTAGCGCGCTAATGTGACGTTTCATTGGTGCCTAAATGTGATGACTATGTTCTGCACTACTTATTAGGAACGCCGTTGATCTCTTTTGACTCCTTGGGTTTAGTCAGCGAAGCAGGCGCCTGGCTTTAGGACATCTCATAACAACAGTTTGGATGATCACCTCGAGTATTGATTTGAAAAAAAAAAACCCCGAAAGTTTTAGTTAAATAAGTTGTGAGATTTATGAGAGTCCGGGGGCGCATGGTTGTGCGTTTGTGTGTGGAGTGGACCAAATGGAGTCCAGCGGAAACTCACATATTTCCCCTCAATTTCTGGAAGTTTTACATTTTCTTAATTCCGTATCATCCCATGACAATGTAATGTTATATTCCTTGTTTGCGTCAAGTGCCAGACCATCCATGAGTGAGCTATGTAAACTAAAGGTGAGAACTTAGGAACACATGAACACAGCGTCTGGTCTTTCAGGAACCAAACCCTCTGTCTTTCTTGTCCTTTCAGGCCTCTATCACCTATGGGAGGATTCGTATCCCTCCTCTGGCGATGTGAGGTTTCAATTGTGGTTTGTGTCAGCAGGTGGTCTCATTTCCCAGGTCTGCATAAGGGTACACCAGCAGGGTGTGGTGCCCGAGAGACCGAGGGCCTGGTGCGAGACAGGGTCTGGGAAGGTCCCAGAGAACACAAAAAAGACTAAAGGTCTGCTGCAGGGAAGACGAGGCTTTGGCACAACCAGGGGCTATGTTTAAGTGTCATTAGGTTTCCGACATATTTTTGTATTATTCTGCCTTCCATTTTGCTCTGTGTATAAAATGGCTACCTGCTTACTTACTACCCACGCTGCTTACGTCCGTTGTATCTGAGGTACTTGGACGCCGAATGAGCAAATGTACAAGTCAAGCAAATGATCCGATTTCTCCTTTGCTTGTTTTGTAAAAGGATCCAGTTCAGGAGTGGGGTGAGGAGTTTGAGGAGGACGCAGTGTTCGGGATCACGCTTCACAGAGAGCATGTGCAGCAGTCTCAGGAGGCACCCGAAGCCTGTCCGTGCACCGCGTACGTACAGTACCGCACATCCAAAGTCAGGAGGCTGAAAGCTGCTACACTGAATCGAGTGGTGGCTCACCTTCTTGACCCTGGCTGCCAAGAGCAGGACTATGGAAGGATATTTCTGTCTACATATCGCACCTTCATGAGCACCAACAAGCTCATTGAGATGCTGTTCCAAAGGTGGGTGGTGTAGTTGCCATTGCGGACGTTGTCAATGTCAGTGTTTGCGACGGTGGTGACTAGATGGCTAGAGGCTTCATGTTCTGGGGCTCTTGAACATATGTCAGATGTCAGCTAGGAAATCTTCGTACCCCATAAGATTTTATTCGATTTTAATCGATTTAAATGCTGTAAGATGTATATTTTAAACTCTGTATTGGTTGTGTGCAAGGCTGGTAAAGTGTGGACACGCTGTGCGTGTGATTGTGTGCTTCCCTTCATGGACGTGTGTGTCTTGGTTGTTTTGTATTGTTCTGATCCACCTGGAGTTTCCTGCTTTCGTAATGTTCATCATTCACTGTGGTGTTTCACCAGCAAGCGCTCGCCTTGACCTCACATCCTGTGGATGATCTTTGTTTGACGCTGGGAAATAGCTTCCATTCTGTACTGAAAAGGACTCTTCCTGGATGAGTCGTGAGCCAGTGGTGCTTTCAGTTGAAACGTTGACAGCGTGGGCAGGACTACTCTTTTAAACCGTATGCCATTTTACCGATTTGTTTAAACGATCGTTGATGAGCTTCCCTCATCCGAAGATGGAACATTCCAGACCATTCTGAATAGCGTTGCAGAAAGAATCGTACAAAGACTGCCCCGGATTTTTGTGATGAAGATCTGAATGTTTTATTTGAAGGTTTTTGATTTTAAACACCACTTAGAAAGGCACGGATGAAAGTCAGTTTGTTTCATAGATACATTAAGTCTATGACGCACAGCTATGAGGTAAATTTTATTTGTTAATAAACATCCATTCCTGCATGGACAGGGGCAATTAAGGGCTAGTAATGAGGTGAAGGGGGGGCTCGGTGGGCGGCACCTCTGCCTCACAGCAAGAAGGTCCCGGGTTCAATCCCAGGGTGGAGCAGTCCTTGGGTCCTTTCTGTGTGGAGACTGCATGTCCATCCCGTGTCTGCGTGGGTTTACTCCGGGTACTCAGGTTTCCTCCCAGAGTCCAAAGACATGCGTGTTAGGTTAATTGGTGTCTCTAAATTGTCATTGACTTGCGTATGTAAACACCCCAGCCGTGTAACTGGAAACAGCTGCATGGGGAGGGGCGGAGAAAGCAATGGCAAACGACTTCACTATCCTGCCGAAATACTTCATGGATCACATCGATGAACGACCGAAATGTGTCTTAACAGGTGATTGTAATTATGATATGGTACAAACGCAAAATCCACAAAAGTCTTTGAGGCGAATTGCGTATTCCTCCCTCTACGGTGTGTACTACAAGATTGAAGACAATGCAAAAGAACATAATGCAAAGGTATGGCTTATGGGCACTGGAATTTGACTGGTCTGCGTGTAGTTCTCTGGGCCTAGGGGAATCTAGGATGGACCATCATGCAATGGAAATGTTTATTCACGATACAGATAAATTCCAGATCTTTCTTTTTTAATGGACTCTGTGGGCGCCAGACCAAAGTCAAAAAGGACCATACAGACTATTATCAGCTACAAATCCCGAAGCCAGGGTCTGTCACAGTATGCGTTTGTGTTGTCAGTGCCCTTGGTAAATGTCATTTGCACTTCTGTCATGGCAGCATTAATGCAGAAAAGCACGATCAGCAACAGATTTGAAAGAAACATATGCTGCCTTAATCATTTCCAGGGGGAACAAAACGGCGACGTTACAAAATGGTAAATGATTTACTGTGCCACCTTTTTTTGGAATGTCTTACAGGCCTGAAATGTAGGACTGGAATCAAGTTGACCAGACTGTTACAGGATGTGGTGGTCGGTGATAGGACCCAAGTAGGCGGGAGCGATGGAGTCCCACGACGTATAATAATAACAACGGGGAAATGTTATAGAAAAACCAAAAGGGAGCTAAGAGCGGAGCGAAAGGCTCGCCGCTGGGTTGCACCGCTGGGTTGCGTCCCGTATGGGAGCATGACAGCGTGCTGATTTTGGACGTCTCCCAAATGGCGAGGCACGGAGGTAATCCGAATGCCATAGAATGTCAAAGCACCCCTAAAATACGAAATACCTCGGGGATTCCCTCCGTACGCGTCCATCGGCAACAAAACCCCCCGGAACGTAACCACTATCCCTAAAGGTGCGCCGGTGGTCGGTCGCGTGTACTGAATGGAGACGACCTGGCACCGAACAGCGATAAAACCTGCACCTAAATAGCAGGAGAGGCAGCTGTTCGGAATCAGGTCGTATGTGGCATACGACGTATAACGTGGCATATCTGAAGCTCGTGCTGTCTGCAGTGAAATAAAAGTCCAAGTAAACATAAGAAGCACTATGATTTAGGGTTGTACCATGAACTGAGAGAAAGAAAGAAAACGAATACAAAAACGAGCATAGAAGGCATTCAGCCGAGGAGAATGAACGAAAGAAAGAGTTCAGAGAGCTAAAGTTTGTTGTGCTTCATTGCTTCGTGGGTATCCAGGCGCCCCCGAAACGTATGAACTGGGATGTGAGAATCCCAGTTTGTTGTGAATTGGTTATTGGTTTTGACAGCCAGATGTGAATGTAACAGTAACTTTTTGCCATTCTCTTAAGCAGGGACATTCTTAAATCAGAGCTGGACAACAGCAAGTGTCAAAAAAGGTAAGATGCATCGAATTACGTTATATAAAATCTCCTTCTGTCGATAGATCTCATACATATGCTTGCTAGTGAATCGTTTAACTGCAACATCTTATTCCTGAATAAGCTTGGTCAAACTCTGTTGTCTCTTTTTTCAGTTCTCTGAGGACTGTGCTCCAGACCTGGTTGGAAGAATTCTGCGAGGATTTCAGGGACCCTCCAATGCATTCGGCCCTACGCTTAATGTGCCTGTACCTCAGACGTCACCCCTCTCTTTCAGCCCTTGCCAGGAGCTATGAGGCTCTCCTTAAGAGCTTTCAAACAGCAGGTCCTTCATTTACTCATTACTGAACTGTTATGTTATGTAAATAATATAACGATAATGCAACCAGTTATATCATTTACTCATTACTCCATATGGGTTGGCAGCATCATTAGTTGTAAGCAAAATCATTCATGTTGTTTCATAGGAGAAAAAACGACATCGCTGTTTCCATTGTGGCTCTACCTATTAACAAGGCAGACTAATTAATCTGTTGCAGATGTTCTGAATAAAGACCGGACTGCTAGAGAAGAGGAACCAGAAGAGAATCAGGAAGAGAAGGACCTGGAGGAGGCATCAAATCAAGCAGACTTCATGAATTTTTCCAGCGTTGAAATTGCGGAACAACTTACCAGACTGGATGCTGTGAGTGTAAAAAGCCAGACCTTAGAGTACTTTAACAACTTGTCACTCGTAACAGGGTGATCCAGGTCAGTAAGCGAGTATGGAAATAAGAATATTTAGTTACTCCGTGTAGTATTTCATGATACAGGGCGAGTCACAAGTCACAGGAACAGTCACTTTATTTCAGAAACAAAAGGGAAAATGATATTACTGAATACACAAACAAGCAATGAGTGAGGAGGACTATTTTTAAGGCTATGTCTGGAACATAACCGCCATCTTGAAAGCCACTTTATTGGAGAGACAGGATTGCCTCAGAAATCAATTGCCTCGGCTCTGGAACACAGGTAACTAAAGATGGAATTGATGATTCGGATGTCCGGTTAACGCAGCTGTCGTTTCATAGTCGCAGACTTCAATAACCGACCAATGACCGACCCAGAAAGACCAACAGTTTCACACAGCACTGTTACTTCCCTCATAGCCAGATTCCCCCCCCCAAATAAAACGTGTCTGTTACTGACGAAAAAACCTCAACAGCGGTTTTGGCAACCTTTGCAAAAAGGTTTTTTTTAACTCACCCTGTATTGAAGAACAACTGAATCCACACGTAACTGAATTCTCCTAAAGCAGGATGTGGGATTTGTTTTAGTTACTGTAGATGAATAAATTATTTTTTAGTGCGAGTTTTGTTGCACACAGCAACAATTAAGTGAGGACAGAACAGCTCTTGTTCTTCAGGGCTTACAGGTAGCTTGGTGCCCACCGTGAATTCAACAGCTGCTAGCGCAAGGATGCTCGTGAGCACTCCTCTAGTGTTTCAGTGAGAAATGATAATGGTGTGCGCTTCTCTTGTGCACCTTTGGGTTCTGTGATTGATGGAATAATCCAGTTATTCCTCCTCTTGACTTAGTCTAGGATGTGGAGCATACATACGGTCTGCACGGGGGATGGTTGGAAGCTTGTGTTTGGTTTTAGTGTAGCGCCACCCAGGAACAAACAGCAGGTGCATTATGTCACTGCCAGACTCTGAACAATGGAGACTGGTCCATATTTGCTGACCGCCTAAATAATCAGACCCAGACTCTGCTGTAAAGGCTAGGGTTACGTTGGAGTTGCTAATGCACAAGGTTCATTATTGGTACTCCATGGAGATGCAAGTGCTATGGAAACTCCGTGCGCCGAGCAATTAGAACGTAGAGAGTAGTCGCTAGTTATGTAAACCTAAACAGTGCCGATCACATTTTCCACCCGTAAACGGTGCTCTGTTGCTTTTTTGTACATGTCCGGTCACTCCAAATTGTGCAAATGACTCTGTACTGTTTTTGTAGGAACTTTTTGTGAAGGTGGTGCCGTTCCAGTGTCTGGGCTGCGTGTGGTCTCAGAGAGACAAAAAGGAGAACCTCTCGCCCACCATCCGTGCCACCATCACACAGTTCAACACCATAACGAACCGAGTCATAACTTCACTACTTTACACCGATGCCTCTTCAGCTTCCAGTCAGTTGTCCACACCTGCACTGAGAGCTAAAATGATTGAAAAATGGATCCAAGTTGCCCAGGTTGGTCTCATGTTTGAGAGGCGTGTTCATTGTATGCAGACTGCTTTTGCAGGAAATGTGCGTTTCGCCGTTGTTGCCGGTCTTCTGCCGGGCTTTTTACGCTGCTGCCATGCAGCACGTTGAGCTCATAATGAGTGTGCGATGAAGAAACAGTAACAGGAACAGGAGTTCTTTCGGAAATGCGTGCATGTCTGGAAAATCTCGATTCGTGCATAACAAAGCACGCTGCCTCTCATAATCCTTATGTTCACAGGTGTAACAGCCAGTTGTAATTTGTTCCCACAGGAGTGCAGGCAGCTGAAGAACTTCTCCTCCCTGAGGGCCATTTTGTCAGCACTGCAGTCCAACCCGATTTACAGGCTGAGGAAATCATGGGCTGCAGTGAGCAGGTACACATTAAACCACCATACAGCCGGAGGATTTCCTTACATAAGCGTTTCTGCTAAAAAAAAAAAAAAAAAAACCTCCGTTGTTTTGGTAACACTTGACTTAATCGTTTACCTGGAATTAGATTTTGACTTCTGAGAGATCGGCCTTTTGTGGAACATGACTTGAATACGTTCACTGGCATTTCAGTTATGTTTGTATGCCGTTCCAGGGAAAGCCTAAGCACATTTGAGAACCTGTGTGAAACCTTTCCTGATGAGAACTGCGTCCTGGCCAGCAGAGAAATCCTTCTAGAGGTACAGGATGCACGAGCACAAGCTACAGCACATAAACAAAAGCATGCGTACACCTTTTTACCTAGTGGGCTCTGCTATGTCGAGTGGACCCACTGCTCGAAGGGTGTATTAAATCAAGCAAAGAGAAATGTCCATTAATAAACTCTGGCAGCAGACTGGATCATATGATCACATGCTCATAAGAGTTCATAAACTGAGTTTACATGGCTGACCCAATGTCTAGTTCCATGCTTTGGTTCGTGTAAATGAAAGCACATCACTATTAGACTAGGGAGCAGCGGAAACGTATTTTCTGAATAATTATACGTCACGGTCTGGCTGCCTCGTGTATGAATCTGGGATTTGAAAACCCAATTTGCATGAAGAATTATGGCATTATATTAGACATGCTCTAATTATGAAATGAGGAAAAATGAGGACCGGCTTGCTGTTTTTGGTGTGCACCGATTTATAACCAGTAATTTTCCAATACTTTCAGGTTAAACAGAAAGACCGATATATGTATGTAACCCTCAGTGACTGAGTAACATGTCATGGTTATTTGACGACCGCCTGTTTTGTTTTAGGACGGGAACCAGACAGCTGTGGATAATATTTCACCCAAGACATCCAGAAAGTGTCCCCTATCCAAACAGATGGTAAAGCTCTAAGAGAATCATGTGTCAAAGCTGTAAATGATTACATGTAACGTAGGCAATGCTTACTTTGTTCTCCAAAAGAAAACGATGCTCGTTCATTTAATCATGAAATAGGATTTCTGCAAGTTTACTGCAAGCTGTGTAGGCGGCGGAGTGTAATGGTAGGAAAGGTGGCTAAAGAATTGGACTATTGAGCAGAACGTTGAGTCCTGGCACTGATGGGTCTTTGAGCAAAGTCCCTTAACCACCAGTTGCTTGTGTTGTTACAGCCTTGTGGATTGTATCCAAGTCTAAGTCACTCTGGATAAGGGAGTGTTTCACACTCTAAAAAACAACTCGGTGTGCAGGTATTAGCCCAGACAATGCGGCCATGTTGTGGAGGAGATGACCTATGCCCAGTGGCTTATGACATAGAGAACATAGGAACATGCTCTGCATGTTATCACCTACCTATTCACTGAATTGGGCTCTCCATGCTGATCTAATATGAAATGAATGTATCATGAACTTCGGTTTTATCAATGCCCTGGTCACTGTTGGGGTTAGAATAGTCTGCTAGTCAAAACCTTCCAACCGATGGTGGCCTGTGGTCAGGAACTGGCTACTCATGAAGGGATAAGAACACAGTTTGTGCGTGTGGATGTTCATATTGTGCCATAGGTGTAGGGGCTCAAAATCCAGGTAGAACATTTACAGCATTTAACAGAGATGCCAGTTTAAGGGTCTTGCTCAAGGACCCAACTGTGGCGTCTAGGATTTGAACCCTTCTGGTCCAGAGTCCAGTACATTAACCGCTAGGCTACCACACTCCCAAGTCCACAGGACACATTATCGAATCACTGTCAGTGTCAGTACTGTACTATCCTTTTTTCAAATACCTGTCCTCTTGCCACTGATGAAAGGTGTATGAAGTAGCTGTGTAACTATGACAATGCATGATGCAGATCATTAAAAACTGTGGTCCTGTGCTTTCTCACAGAGCACCACAAACGGAGTCGTGCCTTATCTGGGAACATTCCTCACCGTGCTCACCATGCTGGACACCGCACTCCCAGACACCGTAGAGGTAAAGTCGAAAATGCTGTTATTAACGGAAAGCTGAAGGCATTTGTGTTTGGGGTGTTTACCAGCGCAACGAATACTGAATCTTTTGAATGGTGCAAGGAACCAAAAGCGGTATAGCCGTCAAGTCAGACTTATTTTTAAAATGGAGCATGAGCTCAAAACGGCTTATGAGTATTAGATCACCTTCTGTGACCAATCCCGAATTGAGCAAGCCTAGTAGTGGGTAGCAGTGGAAAGTGGAAAGTGGAAAAACTCCCTAAACTTCTTCTTTGAAGAAGACACCTTGGAAGGACCAAGACCCATCCTTCTTGGGTGGCTAAGATGTTAAATGTAAGAAGAACACAAAACATGAGCCCTGTTTTCAGTGTTGGATCATTAGGCCCATATAACAGGTTCAGATCTGGCGAGGAATGTAAGGCAGCTTTTGACAGATAAGATGCACCAGAAAGAGTCATGACAGATTCATTTCTGTAGCATGTTTGCATCTCGGAGCAGCTTTACGATAGTCTATTATGTAGTCCCGAAGCCTGATCGATATCCCTAAATATTTTAAGACAGAAAGGACCAAGACTCAAACAGGGATCCTTGGGCGACCTACCTAATTAAGTCTATAGTAAGTCATATAAAGAAAATGCAATCTTCAAAATAAATCTGACAGACCTAGGTGGTACCCAGTATTCTAGCGTTCAGTCGTGAGGTTCCTGTCAGTAGAGTGTAAGTAAAAGCAAAACAATTACTGCCCATTATCTTGTTGGCGTTATAATGGTCTTTATTTGTATTGATTTGCTTGTATCTGCATTCACACGGAAAGAAATCTTAACTGTGATCTAATCACAAAAGTCAACATTTAAAGTATGCAACACTTAGATAAGTCCGAGACATTCTGGAATCAAGTGCTTTGATCGGATCTTAAACTCTTAAAGGCTGACATGATCAAAGTATGCAGCGCTGTACAAAAGTCCCCCATTAGATTAGCCCTATGATGGATTTAGTAATGGTTTAATGAGATACATACATATTTATCAGTCTCTTTACCGGAGTACAACAAGAAAATACGGGGAATTTGTATTTAAAAAACTTTAAAAACAAAACAGGATACAGTGGCACCTATTTAGTGTGGCCTCCCCTTACACTTGAGTAATAGGGGCATCTGGAAGCATCTTCAGGATGCCAACATCTAGGCCGCCCATGGAGGATGGGTCCCCTGTTGAGTCTTGGTTCCTCCCAAGGTTTCTTCCTACCATTTTGGGGAGTTTTTCCTTGCCACTGTCGCCCTGGGTTTGCTCAACTTGGAATTGGCCTTTTAAATAATTGTATTACTGTAAAGCTGCTTAGAGACGATGCTACATTGTAAAAAGCGCTATATAAATAAAATTGAATTGAATTGAATTGAAGTTGACCCTCGAGTGCCCCCGGTACTGGTCTTTTTGGAAGGGCAGCAGCCAATTGAACACTTTTTTTGGAAGAAGAACAGGGTGAAAAGGCTAATGGATGCTTAAACGTGCTGGAATGACTATCAAAGGAAAAGTGTATTATGGAGTGACAAAAATACGTTTAGAAATGTTTGGGTCCAATCATGGACGTTGAGAGCGGCCATTATAACATTTGTCAAAACATCAAATCTAAAGGTGGCCATCCCTACACTGATATACTGCTAACGGGAGGTCACCCATGAGACACCAAACTCAACCTGAGTCCGGGTAGTGCTGCCTTAAACACAGACATAACCT
This sequence comes from Parotocinclus haroldoi, assembly GCA_034779995.1. Lineage (NCBI taxonomy): Eukaryota > Metazoa > Chordata > Actinopteri > Siluriformes > Loricariidae > Parotocinclus > Parotocinclus haroldoi. The sequence goes on along the minus strand of JAUZST010009786.1, from coordinate 25,735 downwards.
GGGAACTCCTGCTAGGTGGAACTGAGACGTGAACCAATAACGTCTGCCCGGTGGAAGAGGCAGCCCCCGATGAATGCATGCCTATGCACTATTTGGCTGGAAATCCTAACCTCACCAGAGGTGGGATATGAACAAGACGTCTTGGTCAGGGGAGTTACTTTAGGTGCCTTCTGTTCCATGTCTCTGTTCATCTTCGGCAGATTCGTCCGTTTTCGAGATTCACAGTTCCTACAGGTCTGATGGGCTGGGGCAGCTAGAGACGCCCCTGCTTTTCAAGGAAGTGTGGAGGAAATCCCTGAACCAATAAAACAAAATGTTTACTGGCTGTGATTTCTCCCAAAGCAGGCGATCTCCCATAGGCGTATACCGCCGGTCTCTTGCACATTGCGAATTAAAATTTGTAATTTTATTTCTAAATATTTAAATTTGAACTAGTAAACAGTAGCGGTGACTAAAGTCTACAAAAGTTTGTCCTATTTATAGTTATTCCCTGCAGAGGATGTGTTATTTTGTGCATAACCCTACTATACTGACTTAATCTTAATTTATGCTGTTAAACAGATCACTGTATTTTGTTTCAATCGTCTGGTTTTTTTACGTTTATATCTAATCACCATACATTTCTTTAAATTACAGGTCAACTATATAAATTTCGAGAAGAGGAGGAGGGTGAGTTTCTGGCTTTCTCCCACAACTTGGGCGTTATTCATAGACACTCTTTATGAATGCACGGTGCTGTGCCCCCAGAGATAAAAGCTAAACTCTGTGCCAATTCTCCAGTATGCCATAGCGTAGAGGATAAACCTTTTAGCAAGAATATCTGTCCTGTTGGCATTATAAAACTCCGCGGTTTGATTGAGTAACGTTTCATCAGTAACTTATCGCGTCACTGAAGCAGGATGTTCTGTAAAGTGATTAAGATCCCCCACACCTTCCTTCCTCCATGCACATGTCGTCTGTTTTTGCAGGAGTATGAAATGCTGTGGAAGATCCGTCAGCTCCAGGCCTCCTGCTCCCATTACGCTTTACCCCACCACCCTCGGATTGATGCCTGGTTGCAGCAGCACAGGCTGCTTACAGATCAGGAGAGGTAAGGTTCCACATTTCCCCTCGGGAATCCTTTGATTTTGAGGCCAGTCGTGAGCCTGACAGTTTTAGAAAAAGATTGGGCCATTCCGACGTGGCCTACTTCCTTCTGAATTGTTTCCTAATCCATAGCAATTATAAATAGCCCTAAAGAGATTTGTGTCATTATTTCGACAGCATTGTTGTCGTGCACTTATTCTAAAGTCCTAAATTACTTCATTACTTTTGTTTTTAGTTGTAATTAATGGGGTTTTTTTCCAGTACGTTTTAACCCAGTGCGAAGGTGTGAAGGAACACACTTTACCAGACGTTTGCATGTTTAACATGTTTAAGCAGGAGTGAACACGGTGTCTGATCCACTCATACCAGTACAACACACTTCACCACCACGTCTGTGCCACTGCAGTGCTGAGAAGGATGCCCCACCCAAATAGTGCCTGCTCTGTGCTGGCCGTTCGGGGGTCCTGACCATTAGAGAACAGGATAAAGGGACTAATAGGGTGTATAATTTAAAATATTTAAACAACGAAATGTTTCCATGTCTTAATATTCACAATATTCACAGCACGAGTTTCCATGTGAAAACAGTCGGCTCCTCCAATAACTTACCGCTGTATTACTCATTTAAATTTGATGATTGATTTAAATTATGTTATCTACTAAATTTTACTTTTACTACAACGTAATTATTCAATTAACATCCAGGCCGCCCATGGAGGGCGGCTCCCTTTTTGAGTCTTGGTTCCTCCCAAGGTTTCTTCCTTCTACTTTCAGGATGTTTTTCCTTGCCACTGTCGCCCTGAGCTCGCTCGGTTTGGGATTGGCCTTTTAAGATCATATAAGATTATAAAGCTGCTTTGAGACGATGCTCCGTTGTAAAAAGCGCTACGGAAATCAATTTGAAATTCTGAAATCGAAGCCGCATCTTTCAAACAGGTTGAACTGCCTTACTACATACGATCAACAGTTGCTCCCTGAACCACATTTAATAAGTGGATTTGAACGGAAAGCTACTTCTGTATAATTTTTATGCCGGTAAGATATCATTTTATTGGCCAAATGTATAATATTCAGCGTTTCTGTCTTCAGTTATGAGCTGTCCAGACAGCTGGAGCCTCCTCTTGACTCCTGTTCTCCATCCAGCAGTACAGGCTGGAGCCACCGTGTTCTCACTAAAAAGCTCACCTCGTGAGTAGCGTTCACAGCAAAGCATCGGTTACAGTACGCAGTATAGCATTTTATACCGTGCCCTGCTTTTTTTGTGTTTATTTCAAGCTTTCTGGGTGTGAGTGAAGGCTCCAGAAAGAACGTTGACCAGATCAGCGTGTCGTCTTCAGGATCTAGTGGCTCTGAAATGGAGGACTTTTCCACCAATCCCTCCTCTCCTCTGGGAGCACAGGTGCTTTACATGCATTTTCCCACAATCTCAAATCATATATCCGCCTGTCTGCTCCAGTCTAACGCATAGCTATCAGTAATAATGGTGGGCTTCAGGACTGGAATCCCATGGGAAGGACCCATAATACAGTGAAACAATTGGTTATTGTGCTCTTATTCATACTTCTTTTCACATTTTTCTTGCTCAAACAATAACAGGGCATGGTAAAATAGCAGCTACGGTCAAACGTGAATACTGACCTATTACTATACTGTGAATATTTCTTGCACCAACTTTGCGAGCTGTTGTCCCTATAATAACTTGCAGTCCGCAAATATGTACGCATAAACACACTTGCACACCGATTTCTGTGAAGTGGCCATGATTATAAACCAGAGAACAGCCCTGGGTACAACATGTCTTCACTCCATACAGGCACATGAGAGCAGGTCAGATTTAAGAAAGTTCTCCGAAAAAAAAAGAAAAAAGTCCAATAAAACTCCAAAAAAGTGCTTCAGACACAACAGCGAAGTCGTTAATTTTGTTAGAGGAGGCACTTGAGCTGCAGCACAGTGGCCGAGGCCATGAAATGGCCAGGTGAAAAAGGACAGGTTCAGAACAGGCCTCGCCAAGGACGGCTAAAGAGGTTCAGCGCACATGCTTAGCATTGTATCCAGAGGTTGGCTTTTCAAACGTAGAAGTGCTGCCAACCCCAAAGGGGTGGGGGGTCAGCCTGGTCTGCATGGTTGTCGTCCCAGAACGAAACCTCTTCTAAAGGTGATGCACGAGAAAGCCACAGATTACTGTTAATACAATGACAAAGGCGGTTTGCCTACAGTCAAGCATGGTGGTGGAAATGTCATGGTCGTGAGGCAAGGTGTTTAATATATTTTCAAACGAGCCAGCTTGCATATCAGCGGTAATTAGAGTACATTTCAATCCCTTGCTTGCCTCCTGGACAACGCATTGAGGCATTCTCTTGGCTGTACCTTATTTACTATTAACCTGGACCTTTGGCATTCGAACTGAGTGCTGCTCTTGCTGTCGAAAGCACTCAAAAAGTGCATGACTTGCTTTGTACGTCAACCGTCACGCTTGCCTTCACACCCCTCACGTCCCAAAGCACATCCCATGGTTGTTAGAACATTCCTGTGCTTAGATTCTGCAGATTCTGGCTGCGGTGTGTTTTTTTTCCGCATAGCAGTGTGTTCAAATGGGGGCTATTGGCAGATCTGATGTTAACGAACCCCAGTGCAGGTGTCTGTGGAAGGTTAAGAAAAATGTTGAGCACTCATGGGTTACGTTCTCGTTAGGATTATTTGTTATGATTAGTATAAGGTTATACTTATCATTTGCCAATACTGTATATGCACATAAAGGAACATTGCACCTTGTTTTTTTTTTCGAGAACATATCTTAAATGCCAAATATCCTTTTTCTTACCTTCTAGTCCCCCTCAAGCTCCTGCCAAAACATGGCTGAAAGCCTCTCCTCCACTTCTTCTACAACCTCCTCTGGCTCTGCCTCCAGCTCCCAGGCTGACCTGGCCATTGCGCCACCATCCTCTTCTGCAGCTCAGTGCAAGCCTGGTCATAAACGCTCTGTCTCTATGATCTCACTGCCTCTGTACAACAGGCAGGTGGCCGACTCCTGCATCATCAGGATCAGCATGGAGAGCGGCAGTAATGGCAACATGTACAAGAGTATTCTGGTGAGTACCTGAAGTAGAAGGCAACCTTCTGTACCGTTATTTGCTGTTACTCTACAAAAAAGTTTGGCGTACATTCATACTGAGCCTCACTTATTTTGAGACTGTACTACTCGGCATGGTACAGTGTACTTGGAGCATCTTGTGTGTGCTCGTGCACGAGGCATACTGGACTCACACTCCGCCCGCCTTCCCTGAACCCTGCCACATAGGACGTTCCACATGCCCCCCCCCGCCCCTTTCCGCTCCCTGCTGGCCTGCGCTTAAATGAGCCCGAGCACAAGTACAAGTAGCGTTTGTGGTGCTCAGCCACCATGGTTCGTATCCCACCTCTGGCGTGGTGATGTTTGAGTTTGTGTTTTTTGAGTTGTGGGGTCAGCGTCCACTGTGCTGTCTGTGTGCAAGGTTGCCAGGTCGGTTCCTTCCAAGGCCAGGGTTTTTACCTGCCCTGAATTTCAGAATTCACTGGGTCGTAGTGACAGCGCCCTTATGTCCTTCTCAGTTAACAAGTCAGGACAAGACAGCCCAGGTGATCGAGAGAGCGCTGCAGAAGCACAACATGGATAACGCCAGTGTGCAGGACTTCAGTCTCATCCAGATGCTGCCACAGAACAAAGGTGAGAGTAAGGCAACTGTAGATGAATTTAGAATGTCGAATATATTTGTCATAAGCCATCTGGATTACCTGGATTGTGCTGCATCGCTCTTAAAATGTGGTCTAAAATAAAAAACACAACAAACACAGTTATTTACAGTACAGGTTAAACATGCACCAGTCGCCGCTATCCTGGCCGTTCCACCTTCTGCTTTTTAAAATCGGATTCTGATTTTCTTTCTGTCTAAAAATTCTGAATTATAGCATACGGAAACATTTGTTTGTTCAACTTTTCTTTGAGTAGAAACTTCTTCGGTGCTAAAGAAAGATGACCGGGGGCTGCTAGCTTGTGCCTCGCTCTGAGCTCCCATTAGCTTTAGATTTATCCTTTTTGAATCTCAATCTCGACATGTTCAGCGGGGTGGTCGTTGTGCCGGACGTCTTCACAGTTGTTTCTTCACTGGAAGAAACTCGGACTGGAAATGTTTCATTTATGAGTTTTACTATTTGATTTTTGGACGTTTACCTTCCGTCCTTCTGTGAGATTATTGGCTGGTTGTAAATTAGAAATCCGACCTTTGAGTCCTGTAAACCCAGGGTTGCCTAGATGTCAATTAAATAAACGCTTAAAAGTATATTGTAAAGTAAAGTAGCATCGTCTCCTAGTGACTAAATGACCGAGGGAGTTCCTGCGCTCTGGTGGGACTTGGTTCTGGTAATGGAGACCAGTATAGGTGATGCTGAGGTGGAGGAACATCTAAGTGTGCGGTGCTGGACCTGGTACCGGAACATCAGCAAGAGAAAATGTAGTTACTTATGGTTTAGGAGCACAGAGTCTGTTATCAATCACTGATGCCATGTGCAGCATGAAACTCCGGCAGCACTGCTATAGCAGCATAGCTAAAGGTAGAGAACCAGAAGGTAACACAGCCCCGAGCCATGCGCCCCCCGTCTAAATCATAACTTGCTGACCGGATGATGGCCAAATCTGGACTTTCTGCATTTATTCGTTCGAAAAACGAGTCTTTTAATTACTATATTAGACATGTTGGTGGAATTGTTCACATTTCTTAATAAGACTCAGATGTGAAAACAAAGAACTCTTACTGCGTATACACAGAATGAACCAGTATGTGGTCCTGATTCTTGGTGAAAGCCATGGTTTTTTTTTTTTACGTTAGCAATATACGGAGAAGATAGTAAGCGCTCGACTTGCAAACTCCTGCTGCTAAAAGGTTTATTTACACAATTAAAAGCTATAGAATAAGGTACACTTAATATGTATAAATAATAATACGTGTTTGATTGTATCCCTAGATGTTCTGACACCAAATGCATTTGTTTTCATCTCCAGAACTAGTCGTCCCAGACAAAGCCAACGTCTACTACGCCATGTCTACTTCAGCCAACTACGACTTCATTTTACGCCGATGTCCGAAAGGTCAGCGGAAACAGCTTGCACGATCTGTATCCATGTCAGTCGGACGGTCGACAAAATAGCAACGCTGCTCTGGAACTGTTGAGGCGCGGAAAGAAGAGGTTGCTTGTAAAACTGCACAGGACTTTCGACTGCTAGTGAATTGCTGTTTTATGTACACAGTGTATATAATGCGTATAAACGGATATATGTTTGGTGTTAATATTTAACAGTTTGAAGGAACTATTAGCGAATGGGCTGTCTAGACAACCATGCATTGTATTTATGACCTCCAAACAGTGATATGTAAGGTGTGTAGCGATGCCGAAGTGCCTCCCCCGTACTGTGAAGAACCCGCCGTTGAAGGAAAAACACGTGTAGCACGCACACCGCGCATAGTTCACACACGAAACCAATGACGACCGCGCGCATTTACGTTGCATTATTCCCCCGTCACATTTGTCCGCTCCTGCAGAATTGCACGCGTCACCTTATCTTTAAACATATCGGCTTTCACAATCAGCAGCATGACAGTATTGCAGAACGTTGCCGAAGCTTCTTAGTTTTAGTCAGCGCATTCCCGTATGATCACCTTTCCCGCGGACTAGAACTTAATACTGAATGCCTGTTATTCTGAAACGAACAAGTCAAATCTGCTTCTGGTACAGATAGCCAATGTGGATAATGATAGTATTTACAATATTACTTGCGCTGATGTGTCACCAACGTGTACTCCCGTAGCATGAACTGTCCATATGTTACAAATACGCAGTTTAATCCAACTCCAACCCGCAAAGCACAAACGCATTCCATACACAAACTGCCGTACATCAGTTTTAATGTCCCACATTGGCCTTTTAGGGATTTTTACACATTCATGCCAAGCCAAGTGTAGCTTGTCCCCTTGTACATGTACCACTTTGCCAAGTTTCAGGTCAAGCTGCCAGTGGAACCAGTTTCCCAGAATTACAAGAAACACGATCACACATACTTTAGTTCAAATGAAGGTGGTGAAGTGAAGGTGCTTCATGAATACATTGTGTGCCATGCATTCCCATGCCTGTATTTCCTAGTCCGTGTAAAGCAGTTGGCCTTGACCTTTGCTCACGTAAACATCTCCGCCCTGCGCGAACAATGTTGTTATAATTTTAGGATGTACTAAATAGCTACAGTGGGGGAAAATGGGTATTTCATACTCTGCCCATTTTGCCACCTACAAAGAATGGAGAGGTCTGAGAAAGAGAGAGAGATTTTACAGAGGTCCTGTAGTTCCCGACCAAATGCGCACACACTGCAGCGGGGATATTGGCCCCACTCCTCCACACAGATCTTTCAGGTTTGCGGCTGTCGCTGAACAACACCGAGTTTTAGCTTGGGTTCAGATCTGGAGACTCCAGGACCATGAAATGCTTCTTACGGAGTGACTCCTTAGTCGCCCTGGCTGCGTGTTTTCGGCTCATTGTCCTGCTGGAACACTCGGCCATGACCCGTCTTCAGTGCTCTTACTGAGGGATGGAGGTTGACCAAAATCTCGTGATGCATAAACCCATCCATCTTCCCTTAAATACGGTGCAGTCGGCCTTGCCCCTTTGCAGGAAAGCAAAATATGATGCTTCATGTTGGGACGGTGCTCTTGGGGTTGTATTAATCATACCAAAAAGGTATTTTGGTCACAATAACGTTTGGTTATTGACCAGGTCCTCCTTTGTAGTTCTGGGCTAATTCCTGACCTTTCTTAAAATCATTCTTACCCTACCAGGTGAGATTTGTATGAGCCCCAGACTGAGGAAGATTGACATTTTGTGTTTCTTCCATTTTCTAATAATTGCGTCAGCAAGTTGTTTCTTCTCGCCGAGTTGTTGCTGTTGTCCTGTAGCCCATCCCAGCCACGTGCAGGTCTAAAATTTTGTCCCTGGTATCCTTAGACAGGTCTTCGGTCTTAGGCTTGGGATGAATTTTTTTGTGAAGAACAACCCACAGGTCTGTGAGAGCCAGAATTGTTGCTGGTTGGTAGGCGATGAAGAAAATGCATTTGAATTATTTATAAATGACACGGTGTGATTTTCTCTCTTAGCTGAAGTGTACCTACGATACAAATTGCAGACCTCTCTATTCCTTAGAGGTGGGAAAACGGTAGTGTATCAAACGTTTATTTTCCCCTCTGTATATCTATCGAATGACGGTGGCAGAGACACACCTAAAGACCGCAGTGTTTTCGCGGGAGTCTGGTGGTATTGATTGTCTGTGTGTGAGTGAAAGATAAAGGTACTGCACTGAGAGGCACGGGGGCATTCCACAGCCTGGCAGTCATGTCCGGTTCAACAAAATGTGACTCGTTAATCTGTTTGAAGTTACACAGTGGATCTGATCCAGCAGCGCTTTCATATAAATCGTGTTTCTGTGAAATTGTGAGGGGAGATATCTACTTTAAACTTGTCGTCTAAACCAAAGATGTATTTATTGCTCTGTTTAATGTAGATTTGCTCCTCTCACAAGGGAGAAATGCTTAATATCCTGCTTATTTATTTGAGCGCCAGGTTTTTTTGGTTACTGTGTTCTGTGTATTGTGCTATAGTTTTGTTTTGTTTTGTTTTGCACTCCATAGCATTTCAGTGGCATACTGCGCACGCCGCGTCATTAAAAACAAAACGCTCATACAAGTTTGGTCTTTTCGTTTGCGTTTATACAGTTGGACTAATTCTCACTGTCCCAAATTAATAAATAATTAAACCCCTCTAGGGCTGTTGCCTTGTGCAGCAAGCTTCTTTTATAAGGGATTCAAGGGGTCATTTCTCCAGAGCAAACGTTCAGGAGTTTTTCTCTCTGGGGCCTGGTTACATTTTGAAGACATTTTTGGGCGGAGAGATCAATTTGAGGAACAATGTTGCAGGCAGTGAACAGTCAAAGTGCCTTGTTTTGTTCAGTTCGGTCAAATTCATCAATTGCAGTGCTTAAAATAAATTCCACTGGGGTTTGGAAGCACAAGATGTGTACGTGTGCGTCAGGACGTGGGTGGGGGACACAAAAATTATCTTATCTGCAAAAGGGGGGCTGCACGGAAAGCGCTGGGAACCACTGACTTAGGCCAGTGCCCCGTGTAGGGTTGATACTTCCTTGCACCCTGTGCCACCGGTTAGGTACTGGCTCTGTGGCTCCATGACCCTGCTCAGGTTTTAGCAGATAAAATGTGAATGAATGAAGCGTTTACTGTACTGTATATGGTGCATATCCTGACCTCGGGTTGCACTTCCAATGTCCACGAGGGTTTACTCTGGGTACTCTGGTTTCCTCCCACATGTCCAACGCATGTGTGTTGGGTTAACTGGTGTTTCTTTTTGCATCTTGTGCAGCGAGCTGGGCACTGACTCTACTTTCGACCCTGTCCAGGATAAAGCTGTAAAGACAACGAGTGAATATACTGTGTATATCGATCCCACGGATTTAAAATCACTAAATGCTGCACGATGCCCAGCCATACTGGGTTATATGAGGGAAAGAGTGCTATGTAAGCCTTCCACGTGTCCTTATCTAGCCGTAGCCACTCATGGTGTGGTCCCAGACTCTCACATTACCCTCCCATTTGCGCACATTTCGTGTGTCTTTATCTTCCAGCATTTTTCCACTGACGTATGGAAACCAAAACGCACGCTAGTATCACCAATAAGACAGGATCCATACAAACAAACAATCTGAAATGTTATATAGCTGTACAATATAACTGTAGTTATTAGTATGCATTAGTTTCCTGTATTTTATACACGTCGTGTATGGGCTGTTAGATCAGTCTGCAGTGTGACATGCAGTGGACATCACAGGCATTGCTGTTTGTGTGTGTCACCGCTCCGCTCAAGGGCAGGACTTTTTCTCGACTCGCATCTCTTACAGCACGCTCCAGTTGACTGGCTGGGACATCTGGATGCACACATCTGGAAATGTAACATCCTTAAAAAACTATAGTAACCCTCATTGTTACGAGTTGGGTGTTAGGACCCAAGGATGCGGGATAGACGGAATCCTACGGCGTATAATAAGAACGGGGAAATACTATGTATTAACTATAAAAAAAAGGATAAACAGGGGAAAAAAGGGGGAAAAATAACTCAAAAAAAAAGGGGAAAAAGTGCACAGCTGTGTCACTGACCTTCCCAGCTGGCCAGGGTGAGACTAAATTGCGCCAGGGGTTCAGCGAGCACGATAGGGCACCAAACTGGAACGTCTCCCAAATTGCTTGGAAGCGTGTGTATAGAGAAAACGCTGAAAAAGGCCCCGGAGCGCGAGAGGACGAGTGTCGGCTCAAAAAGGCGCCGGAGCACTAGAGGGCGAGTGTCGACTCAAAAAGGAGAGCACCAGAGGGCTAGCGTCGACTCAAAAAGGCGCCGGAGAACCAGAGGGCGAGTGTCGACTCAAAAAGGCATCGGAGCACCAGCGGGCGAGTGTCGGCTCAAAAAGGCACCGAGGCACCAGAGGCTGAGCGTCGGCTCAAAAAGGCGCCGGAGCACCAGAGGGTGAGTGTCGACTCAAAAAGGCACCAAGGCACCAGAGGGCGAGTGTCAACTCAAAAAGGCGCCGGAGCACCAGAGAGCGAGTGTCGACTCAAAAAGGCACCGAGTCACCAGAGGCTGAGCGTCGGCTCAAAAAGGCGCCGGAGCACCAGAGGGCGAGTGTCGGCTCAAAAAGGCGCCGGAGCACCAGAGGGTGAGTGTCGACACAAAAAGGCGCCGGAGCACCAGAGGGCGAGTGTCGGCTCAAAAAGGCGCCGGAGCACCAGAGGGCGAGTGTCGACACAAAAAGGCACCGAGGCACCAGAGGGCGAGTGTCGGCTCAAAAAGGCACCGAGGCACCAGAGGGCTAGCGTCGGCTCAAAAAGGCGCCGGAGCACCAGAGGGCGAGTGTCGACTCAAAAAGGCACCGGAGCACCAGAGGCCGAGCGTCGGCTCAAAAAGGCGCCGGAGCACCAGAGAGCGAGTGTCGACTCAAAAAGGCACCGGAGCACCAGAGGGCGAGCGTCGGCTCCAAAAGGCCCCCGGGGGGCGAGCATCGGCTGAAAAAGGCACCGGAGCGCCAGAGGGCAAGAATCAGTTCAAAAAGGTGCCGGAGCACCAGAGGGCGAGCGTCGTTACGGCGGAAAAGAAACCCTCGATGTGTCCCTAAAACACTAATTACCTCGGAGGTTCCCCTCCTACCCTTCCTTGGGCACTACAAGCCCCGGGACGTTCCCAACTGACCTGACCCTATCGCAGAGAGCAGCAGAACAATCGGACGAGACGCTTAATGGCGCATTGTGTGCGCCACGGAATCAGACGACTTGGCAACAGACAGCGCTTGAACCCGCACTTAAATAGCCGTAGAAGCAGCTGGTGGTAAATGAAGGACCATTTAGAAATCGCTTCACCGGTTGCTCTGTAACGGCAATCGGCGAGGACAGCGGAACGCTCCGGGGGGGGGGGGGGGGGGGGCCACG
>JAUZST010009786.1:0-14080 GCA_034779995.1 Parotocinclus haroldoi | reverse complement strand
CCCCCCCCCCCCCCCCCCCCCCCCGCCCCCCACGACACGTCTGACTCTTAGTGATTCTCCAGAGATTGATTATGTGGATCAGATGTTAAGGATTAGTCTTATAGCTAAAGTTAGATGTCATGGAGTAGAGTCAGATGGCAGCATGGCCACAGAATGAAATTACTGCTTGGGACTATAAATATGTCAGGAGAGCGAGCTACTATGTTACTGTGTTTAAGGGCTGCAGGTGGTTTGTGTTAGAAGATGATGACACATTGTGGATACTGGAGAGTGCTGCAGAACGGTCCATGTCAGCAGATTGTGGGGAGAAAACGTACTCCTCTGACCTGCTCTCGTCTATAATGCATGCGTTTGTGTGTGCGTGTGTAGGGTTCTCTCATTTTTAAACCCACTGTACACACACGTCTAACTGGCACACTGATGATACATCTATTATGAGTTGCCTTTACCATACCGAAGCACCTTGCACTTCTACAGTTACAGACTTTGTTTCCCATCTGTTTGTTAGACCCCATTACTTTGTTGTCTAATGACGAGGACCCCCACATGACCAGCACGGATAAAGTGCTATTTGGGCGGCGGATCATTCTCAGCACTGGACTGGCACTTGTGTGGTGGGTGGTGTGTTAGTGTGTGCTGTGCTGGTAAGACTGGACCAGAATCAGTGAAGTTACTGGAGGGTTTTTTTTTTAAACACCCCAGTGTCACTGCTAGACTGGAAATAGTCTACCAGCCAAAACTGTTCAGCCGCCAGTATCTTGCAGGCACACACCGATGAGCTGAATTTACAACTACAAGGTATAACAGTATTGTATACGGCGTGCCTGAGTGCTTAAAAGCTCCAGCAGCACTGCTGTGATTGATCCACTCATACCAGCAAAACTAAACAGGAACCCACACGAGTGTCACTGCAAGCGCTGAGAATTAGCCACCACCTATGGTAAATGGAACTGATTAAATAGACAGTGAGTGTCATCGTAATTTTAATTTTTTAGGCTTTTCAGAATGGAATATCCCCTAAAGGAATTTTTTGTGAGCAGTGTGTGTATTTATATATATATATATGGCCTGGGGACGTGACAGTCCCTTAAGTGAAGAATCGCCCATAAACTGTCAGTGCAGTAAATTGAATCACCACGAGGTGGCAGCACGGACATTAAAAACGCTTGTTCTCAGGTCGGGGGTGATCACCTTTCAGTAGAAAGTCTATGGCTGACTCTCTGATACAAGAGGAGCAGGTCTCGTTTTTAGTAAGTGAATCGATGTCTTTCTGATTTATTTCTAGTACCATGTCCTATCCTGTACTAGCTACACAGGCTGAAATGAAAAAGAGACAGTTGGAGAACCACACAGCAATGTTCCTTCGTGATCAGCGTGCCTCCATCCAAGCTGACTCGATTTCTGGCAGGTCAGTGCGATTTTCAGCTTGGGATCTGTTCCAGATAGGACCTTCAGCCCCGGAGGTCCAGGGGAAATTCACCGCAGACAGATCCCAGAGACAGGCTGACGAGTTTAGGCCTTGCCCTTTCGAGTCAGACAAATGTAAAACAAGTGTTAAACCTGGAGCCATTCATACAAGTGACGCCTGAAGTCGTTGCTCACTCCGTTGTAGCACCTGACTCTGCTGGCACCGTCATTTAGGTTCTGGGTCAAATCCCGACTTCACCTTGAGCAACCTTGTTCACCCTCGCCTTCTTAGCTCAATTGTAAATCGTCCATAATATAAGATAATATGCTGTAAATGATTAACTGCTCTGTCTTTCTTACTTAACAGACAAGCATTATTGAGCGATTTATTCTTGAGTGCGTGAGTTGAAGGACTTCTTTTGTGATCCTTGAAGACGTTTTAGCTCTCATCGGAAAAGCTTCTTCAGCTCCAGAAAACGGATGGGGGAGCCCCCAGATATTTAGTCTCTAGGGGTTTTTGGGTTGTCACTTTGAAGGTGGTCCTGAGAGCCAGCACTGTCAACATGTGGGTCGTTAGGAGCATCCCATTAGTGGGTCGGTGTCGTCGTGCGAGTTGGTAAAGAGATCTCAAGTGCTTTGTAAGTGGCTAGTAACTGGCATCACCTACAGTGCTGTCCTGATCTTCCTTATTAGGTGGTTTAATCCCTTTCACACCTTTCGTTCTTCAAGAAGAATAAAGACAGTCCAGTTGCTTTCAACTCAAGCGCCCGGGACTGAAAACACAAATGTATTCACTGATTAAGCAGTCTGTCGTGACTCTTTATTACTTTTAAGACATGAGTAAGTTCAGGTTCCTCAAAGGTCCGTGACCAGATAGCCTGACTTTCGTTTCGTTGCTGTGCAAGGAAGCAATTTAGAATTGAACTGGTTCCAAAAACTGTGATCCTTCGTGCAGTCGGTTTATTTACTTGATACAAATGTTACGTAACACTTTATAGGGAGTGCATGGGTGTGTTCGTGTGTGTACACGTTTCCTTATAAGCGTAAAAGTTTGCACACACATCATGCGCTGTGTGTTGCGGTATAAATGTTCCTCTTAATACAGTTGTATTAATATACATACCTGTCCATGCCCTGTTCACCCCCATGAATAGGTGACTCGCTACTCCAATCCTAATAATTGGATGGCAATCAAACAGCTTTCTTTGCCTTTGTATTTGATCCTGTGTAATGAAATAAAATCTGAACGGTCGTGACTTCAGATCACGGCAAAGCCTCCACTGCTGGGCCCTTAAGTTAGACCTAAACCCCAAGCTATTTAGCTCAATTATAAGAGTGTTTTGCTAAACGATGTACAGTATCTCACAAAAGGGAGTACACCCCTCGTTTTTGTTGCTATTTTATTATACCTTTTTTATTGGACAGCACTGAAGATATGACCCTACCGTACAACGCAAAGTGGTCCGTCTACAGCTTGTGCAGCAGTGTAAATTTGCCTTTAAATAACTTAAGCCACAGCCATTAATGTCTGAACCGCCAGCAACAAAAGGGAGTACCCAAGTGAAAAATGGCTAAACTGTGCCCAATTAGCCGCTTTCCCTCGCCGGTATCATGTTCCTCGTTAGTGTCAGAAGGTGTCAGGTGTGAATGGGGAGCAGGTGTGTTAACTTTTGGTGTTATCCCTCTCACTTTCTGCCATATTGGTCACTGGAGGTTAAACATCGAACCTCATGGCGAAGAACTCTCTGAAGATCTGAAAAAGAAAGAAAAAAAATCGTTGCTCTACGTGAGGACGGCCTAGGCTGTAAGAAACCCCGAAATTGAGCTGCAGCACAGTGGCCAAGACCACGAAGCGGACAGGTTCACTCAGAGCAGGCCTCGCCATGGTGAACGTTGAAGACGTTGAGTGCACGTGCTCAGTGCCATATCCAGAGGTTGGCTTTTGAATCTAGACGTACAAATTGCCGCAGGGGTTAAAGGGGTGGGGGGGTCAGCCTGCCAGTGCTCAGACCACTGTCCCAGATGACTTCCGTCCCAGAAGGAAGCCTCTTCTGAAGATAATGCTCAAGAAAGCCGGTTTGCTGAAGACTAAGCAGACTAAGGACATGGAATACTGGAACCATATCCTGCATGTTAGGTTACTCGATTACTCTAAATGGACACTGACTTGAAAAATCTGAATAATTTCTTCAGACCTAGACTCTATTTAGCATCTGTGGGATATTCTCAAAAAGAAAAGGTGCAGCAGCATCCACCTGCTCCGTGATGCCATCTTAAAGGAGTGGGAGAAGATTCCAGTGGCAACTTGGAATCTTCTTTGTGGACTCCGTGCCCAAGAGAGTATTGGCATTGCTGGAAAACGACGGCAAAATGAGGGTCAGCTTGGACATCTTTAACACAACAGTCACAATATTATTATAGACAATACTTGTACTGCTCGGAAAAATTTGATGTTTCAACATGAAACATCCCATAATTAAATATCGGCTAGATGTGCCGCCTGTAGCCCAACACGATCTCATTAGATAACCAAAATGATGACGCTTTATTTATTCGTGGACCCAATGTCAGTGAAAGACTGTGAGAGCCCACCATCGATTTAATCTAATGTAGTAATGCAACGTAACGGAGCATTTGCTCATCGTGTCTCCGCTAGGGTGTAGAACAACAGTGTCATGGCAGACCGTACGAGTAGCGTCTAGACTAATCAGAAGAATTAGTGATGCATGTCCCAAGATATAAGCTTCAGCTCCTTAAATGACCAGAGATACTCTCTGGACCGGCTGGGACTTCAACCTAAACGACTAAATCCAGCCTGTTTGGGACTGAAACTGAACTGCTGTGTAAGTGTTCCTCACCCCATCATCAGTTTTCCTCCTAAATGGGTTGTTTATCGTGGAAAACAAAGCAGCGAATTAACAAAAGAATGGTGGCACAGCGTCAACACAGTCTTGTG
Organism: Parotocinclus haroldoi; assembly: GCA_034779995.1. Lineage (NCBI taxonomy): Eukaryota > Metazoa > Chordata > Actinopteri > Siluriformes > Loricariidae > Parotocinclus > Parotocinclus haroldoi. The sequence goes on along the minus strand of JAUZST010009786.1, from coordinate 9,717 downwards.
TGTCAACGACACACAACAGTTCGTTGTCGATCTCGCGAAGAACAAATGGAGTCACATGAACTGGGGATGATCCAAAGAAAACTTGAGTAAATACCATCTGAGATATACTGCGCTAGACTGGCCGGATGCCAGATTCACGCTGGTAATGTGCGCTGTAGCTAAACACAGATGAGGGCAATGTATCACTATGGCTGTCACGTGTAATCAAACCTGAGCTGGTGTCGTTTCAGAGCACGGAGCAGAGGTTACCTCCCGTCATATAGTCACTTTAAATGGAATAGATTCAAACGGAGCATCGTCTCAAAGCAGCCGGGAATCTTACGTGATCTTAAAAGGCCAATCCCAAACTGAGCTAGCCCAGGGCGACAGTGGCAAGGAAAAACTTCCTTTAGAAGGAATAAACCTTGGGAGGAACCAAGACTCAAAAAGGGACCCGACCTCCTCCTTGGGTGGCCCAGATGTTCATTCTATAATGAAGTTGTAGTAAAAGTAAAATTTAAATCAATCATAAATGTTAAATGAGTAACAAAATTCAAAATAACGAACAAAGTAGATTTAAAAATGGTAAGTTATTGGAGGCACGTCGTCTCCTAATAACTAAATGCTAACTGGAGGGGGTTCCTGCACTCTGGTGGGACTGGGTTGTGATGATGGAGACCAGTGGAGTGACGCTGAGGTGGAGGAACATCTAAGTGTGTGGTAATAACGAGATGCTTTAAAAACGCGTGCTTTTTTCTTTCTAGGATGGTCAGGGGCATCAATCCAAAATCCAGCTGACAGAGGCTAATGTTAACCACTGTCAACAGTTCTGTCCAGTGTTGTCAACATTCTGTCAGACCTGTACGTGGATGTTTTGAGGGAAAAAGCTCCTTCAGTAGGGCTGCACCAAACGATACTGCTCTCAAACGTTTCGAACTTTCTGTGTTGCTAACCTTTGAACCACAAGACTTGTTGCAAATCTGATTGTGGCAGTCGATATCCGAGACAATTCCGACCACCTTCACCTTCACTGGGAAAAACTTGGCGGTTTTCAAGACGACGCCCTAAAAGATAGACCCCCTCACCCATTACCTGCTGGGGTGTTCAGGTATGTCATTTTCCCGTTTGTTTCTGAAATAACAGGGTGTCCGGTGGCCTTTTGGCTCACCCTTCTTATCTCGCCTATTCGGGGTTATGTTCACCTAACTCTGGAAGTTTTACTTGCTGATATTCATACTTGCATTGCTGTATTTAGGTTAACAGTGTATCAATAAAAATCACAGCGATGAATGAGGTCGCCACTTGACCACGCATGATGTGCGGTTTCCGTGAACTTTTTCCGTAACAACGCGAGCCCCCCGAGGTCGTGTTTGTGTAGAGTGAACTTCCACGGAACGAAAACAATGTGGGTTTTTTTCTGCTCTTCTCTTTAATCGTTCGCTTATTTCCTTGATAGCTTAGCGGGTATTAAGTCATTAAGCTTGTTACGTGTGTTTGAAGAGACAGAGCTCCTTATGTCTCACAAGCCAAAGCTAACTGCTGCTTGCTTACACGCTTGCTCAGAGCACATGGCCTGAGGATATCACACAATCTGCTCTCACGTGGTGACCTCTCTCTCTCTCTCTCTCTCTGTGCTTCTCTCTTTAGTATCTTTCTCAATCCACTTCTCTTTAAAGAGCCACATACCTTCCTCTTCCTCCAGGCAGTGTTCTTTCAGAACAGCGCTGTCCTTGTTTTGCTTTATTTGACTTCATTTCAACACAAAGCAAGGTTTAACCACGGTTTGTCTCGCCGCGTATCTGTGTATCCAGGATTATTCTCTCCCACTTGAAACTCCGAATACACTTGTTGCATCCGTTTGCTTTCAGCTGTGAGTTGGCAGCCATGGATGAACTAGATAAAACAGAAGCGTCTATAAATATCCGGGCTCAGAATAGTTCTTAAAGCAATACTCCAGCTTTTTTTGCCCTGCCTATTCCCTCTGATCGCTGCAGCTGTGGGGAAAAAAGGGCCGAAAGCTGCTCGTACGGCAAGTCTAAGTAGTTGAACTAAGCAAGCAAATGTTCTTCTAGCAAAAATGAGAAACGATGTTTCAAAATGAAATATCACCTAATGAAATCCCCCCTCATTTTTGTGAGCAGTGTATGTAAGATGCGAGGCCTGAATGAGAAAGCTGTGAGCCTTTAGGATAAGGCGCGAGTGCTTTTGTGTGATTTTAATACAGCTCCAAATCAGATTTTAAAAAATCAGATGCTTTCTGTCTTCGGTCCAGAGGTAGCACTGGAAACTGAGGAACATCGCTTGTAAACGCTTCAATGATTTTCTCACACATTTGTTGACCACCGGACATCCTCTGCCCACCTTTTCTTCTCAAACGCTCTCGTGTATCCCTTTATGGATGCTGCCAAAGCTTTTTTTTTTTAAACAGGTGACATCCCAGACTCTTTTTGGTATGTGTTGCAGGCCTGAAGATGATCAGGGAAACGGTGGAACGTCCTGGACTCTGATCGTGCTGTACTGTACAGTAGCTGGCCATTATTAGAAAGTTTTTGGTGTTTCTAGGATCGCAATCAAAAGACGTAATCCAGCACGGATAATGTTTTCATTACAGTGTGACCTCTAGATATGGCGCAGCAATAAACAGGCCCAAGGTTGCAGTATCTTTTACAATACAACTCAACTGTAATTCAGAGTAACAGCCCCTACTGTCGGCTAATGCTTATCATTGCCAAGGTTTTATCTCCCATTTTGACTGTTAAAACCTGTCGTTAAACAGAATGGTCCCTGATTGGACGGTCGGTAAACACTGCATACCTGCATCCACAGGTGTTCTCTTTTGGATCCAGTTCTTCTGTAACTGATGTTCTTTAAATCCTTGATCCTATTCCTTTCCAAACTCTAATCCTGGACCTTTTTCTTTCGATATCATCTGTATGTCGTTATATGCCTTGTGGATGAGACATAGAGTTATTAAAAATAATGATAGGTCACCGTCTGATCTGTCCCCGCATCTTACTGGCCACTTTTATTTTCTCTTACGGTCAGAAATAAAGCAGAGCCGAAAAAGTGCCGCTGATCTCAAGCTTTATCAGACTGCTTTCGCTTATTACTCTCACACTCCGTTCCACAGCACCCAGTCCCGTAAAGAACATTCCCATGTGCTGGAAAATGCAGCCATGTCATATCCGATTTCCAGGACCCCGACCCTGCCGGGAAAGATGTGTGTTTTGACTAGAAGGCAGGCTGAGGTCATGGCTGCTCTTTTCTTGCTGTGGAGTGGAGGCCTCGTGTCTGTTTAGGAAACTCCCTCTGTGCAATCTTAAATACTAGATACACTTGGTAAAATCGGTTTCTTTGTTTTGTATGTGGGGACAAGCCTGGTCGATGCTTCGTGTGCCATATAAATACCCAGCCTAAACCTTGAGGAGCACTTTAAGGTGCCAGGTAAAGCGAGTGCAACGTCAGTGCGCACATGAAACCCCACCTTGCCGGTGTGGCTCGTAGGTTCGGCTCTGGTTTGCAGCACTGACTGGGCCTGATGCATGATCGGGGTCCGTTCTGAGATGATCCCAACCTCGGTGAGTCCCAGCACTGCTTGGATGGAGACTGGGTGTTTCAGATGGGTCTTTGTGCCATAGGCGGCACCAGTCCAAGGGTGCTCCCATCTTACACATAGACCCCATTTTCCATCACTGATGGAACCACGAGTTCTGACTTCTACCGTGAGAACACTTTCCGTGAACCGAATCTCCAGAGAATGTAGGTCATGCAGCAAAAGCTGTGGAACAGAAGTTCCAACCTCTGCTACTGGCTTCTGCTAAATGACCTAACGTAAGCGACTCGTGTCAGCATGTGACGACGTTTCCGTGACGTTCGAGCAACAAGGGAGCTCGGTCTCGCGAAAAGAAATGAAAACAAAAAAGCACTTGTTTATTGTTGAATAGGTTTTGCTTAATTAAAAGATCAAGTGTCATTCGTTTACGATTGCGCTATGCTGGGATTGTAGCAATGTTTGGTATGTATTCACGCCCTGGGCTGAACTACAGCGCTCGCCAAAAAAAAACCTATAAAAAACGTATTTCAAAATGTGTTCAAAGTGTTCCATAATGAAATATCCCCTCGTTTTTGGGAGCAGCGTCTTTACGTGCGTTACGGCGTTTAGCAGACGCCCTTGTCCAAAACCACTTACAGTATCAGCTTTAGTCTGCTTCAATGAAATTGCAAAATAGAAACTGTTTAATCCTAATTCTGCCCTCCAGAGCTAAACGGCACATTCCTGCTGTGTATTTTTCTTCCTCTTCGTCACTGCCTTTGGCACCAGTTGCAGGCTTTATGTAACTTTTCTGGCCACAGACACTGTGTTACACTGACACGTTTACCTCCTGCCGCATGTGAACTGACTGTCACATGGCAACGTCTATTCCCTCCTCCCCACCCTCTCTCAGATGTTTAGGTTACAGGAAAAGAAGGTGGTCGGAACGTGGCATACCATTGAACACGCTGCTGAAACACAACATGACTTTCCCAAGACGTTGAACTCCTAACGTACTTAAAAACACGCCACATATAATCGCTTTAACTTGCCTCTGTTAACTTTTTTTTTTGTAATGTAGATGTTTAGGAGCAGGATCCTATGAAACCCCACATCACACCTTGACCTAGATAAGCATTCAGATTTACACGTCATGTAAATGGGACTGTTTCATTTGAATAAACATTTTAAACAATGTATAACCAGGCCAGTCTCGCAATACTCCCGGGTATTTGATATCACGTTCAGATATTGCCCCAGGAACCAAGTGCATTGGAGTGAAGTTTTGCATTTTAATACAGGAATCAGTATGCAAATCAGCCCTGACCTCGTTTTCTGTTCTCTCCTGTTGCCCACTTGAAGTTTACCCGAATTTAAAGGAAACGGCTAGGTCATAATGTGACTTGGAGAATAAAAAAGATAGTCAAAAGTCATGTTAATGTCAATATAAATCAAACCCAAAAGATATATTCAAAGGAGAGTAGAAAACAACAACAAGGTTTGTTAGAATTATGTTTCGGAACCCTATCCAGGACGTCACATGGCTCAGGTGAGTGTGGACACCGAACGGCCCAAGAGCCATCTCATAGTGCCTGACGTGGCCAGAAGTCACCAATGGGACTCAAACCGTAGAAGAAGTAGAAGTCTCACTTCTTCTGGGCTGCAGGGAAGAGAAAATAAGAGTCCTCACACTATTCCGGAATCACCCCCACCAAATATGTGTTCCCATTATGCTTAAAAGTTCTGGGCCCGAGCACACTTGCATCATTACCACGCTACTTTTTGTGGTGGGACTCCATTGTGGCCTGTTTTTTTTTGGAGTCGTTTTTTTGTTGTTGTTGTTTTGGCTATTTGCCTTGGATGTGGATTATGCAGTGCGGCGATTTTCAGCCATAGTGTACACGTCGGCTGAGTCTTCAAAAAATCGTGCAGCACAACTCAATTGATGTTGCGTTCCGTCCTCAGGCCTGTTACGTGCCTGCTGTGGTCCGACTGAACTTTGCCCGAGTCCACCTCAGTTCAGCGTGCTTTACTTTGGGGGTCGAATGTGCTCGGGCATGGTAAAGATTGCTAAGTGTGAGTACACCCTGAGGTATGTTTCGCACTTTGTGAACAACAACCAAAGCCAAAAAACCCCACCAACGTTTATTGACTTGCATGCTTGTCACACAAGCTTTGTTGTGTAGTTTGTGCTGGGTGTGTTTTAAGGACCTGTGGAGTTTTGGAACGTTCTCCTGTGGTCCGAATCGGCAGACGTAATCAGAATAGTCGTGCGGTGGTCGTTGAGCACGTGAGATTTCAACGTTCCCTAGTGCAAACGAACAGTTTTACCCTCGACTGTGCGACCAGGTGAGGCTGAAGACTTCTCCTCTAACGTAACTCGATGCGCCCGTTACTCCTGCGCTACCCGAGCAGACCCTATTAATATAACCGTACCGTCTCGAGGGTTCCAGGGTTCGCTGTGTTTATCTCCGTTTCTGAGAAAGGGCGAGAAAGATGTTCATCAGTTAGAATGTCGAAATGCTTCACAAACCCAAGACATGCCGTCACAACAGAAAGAGCTTTAGACTTTAAGGATCCTCTGTGTGCATAAATTGTGGTTTCCGGGTTGTAATGATTGATATCGAGGTGTCTGGTGTCTTGTCAGGTTGGTTTTGCGTTAACGTGCCCCAACTGAACTTTTAATAAAAGCTTCGAAAGGCTTTGGCAGTCAACACCCCACCGTCCCCCCCTCCCCTCCCCTCCTCCTCCTCGCCCAAACTATTCTAAGAACGAAAGAGGTTTCTTGGATGTTGTAGTAATGATTGATTTTAAGGTTTCAAAACAGAGGTCTTATCAGTGTCATTTTTTAAAAACATGACAAACAAGCCATTAATGAAACCATACAGTGGCCTCTGAGCCCAAGCGCTCTTTCTCTCTCTTTCCCTCTCTCTCACACACACACACACACACACACACACACTCTCTCAATCAGTTGCTACTTATCTTTTGCTTGACTTTCCACACAAAGATTAGGACTATATCTGCACAGTCCATTTGATTTTCTACATTTACCGAACAGTTAAAATAGAGCGCTCCTGTTTTAAGCCAGAATCTTTGCGATAATGAACCATCCAGACAACGTTCATGTGCCAGAAACCCTGAGCATGTGTTTAGCTGCACGTGTTGGACTGTGGTTTTAATCTGATCAGGGTAATTCCAGGCTATTGTTAGCACTGCTCCACAGAGGAAAAGACTTTTTGCTTCTTTTTTTTAATATAGAACCTCTTTATCTTTTGTTTATCCTCAGATAAATTCTTTACTCCGCCGCCATGCGGGATTAATCTCACCCAATCTTTTTTCAATCACAAATCCGTAAAGAACAACGTCTGAAACTTTCACTCAACCCAGGCCTAAGCAGCTTTGTTACAGACTTTATGTGACATAACGCAAGAGTTGCCATTGAGTCATCAATGTTTCACACTGTACGCCCGACATGCGTGTGCATCTTGAATATTTTTCACAAAAGGTCACTGTTCCAGTACCGGGAAGTTCATGTACGTTTCCCTCTCTTACAATCCAAAGCATGCAAAAAGCATGGTGAATTTTAAAGGGTGGCTTTTAGTTCTCCAATGGCAAACTAGGTCAATTTTCATCATCTTTGGACTTTTTTCTATATGGGTAAATCTCAAAAACATAGTTTTGAAGCGACCTTTCAGTCGGAATATCAATCAGTTTTTTGTGGGAAGTGAAAGCTGTGTCTATTTTGTTCTATAAATTCTTTAAATAACTTTCGCTTTCATATATCAGGTGCAGGCGCTTCACCCTGGGGCAGGTGCTCTGGTCAGTTCAGACTGTAGAGTTTTTTGTTTTTGCAAAAGTGAGATTTTTTTGGGGGGGAAAAATGACTTGAACCGACCTTGGCTTGGTGCCTGCCCTGCTTTTGCCAGAAAATGGTCAAACAGGTCAAACTGAACCTGTATTTGCTTTGATTAAAATTGCATCTAATTACATTGTCACATGGTGCTTAATTGCATGATGACGACGATGCATCTTGCTAGTTAAATAGAGCTTAAAATGTTTTGCAGCTCATGTCCGCTTCTAACCTGGTGTCTCTCATGTCAGTGTCCAATAATGCTTGGTCAGCACCGATGGAATCCAATTTCCCTGATACCACTTTTTTTTTTTCCAAGTGTGCAATGTCACCCACTCTAGAGAAGATGGCATGGAAGGAATTTAGGAACATTTAGTAACGTGAGGAACACGATTTTTTGACGAAGACGGCGCGCCAAACCACTCCGAGCTGAATGATTAAATCATATAAACCACGCAGTGCAATCTGTCGTTGAAAATAAATTTCCCGCATTCACACTCGGATTTCTTTCCTGCTGTTCTTGCTGCAGACTGTGACTAACATGGAGAAATGTTTCCCAGAGCACTGCTTCGTGTTAATATTCTATTAGACATAAATAGGTTATGCCTACAAAATATCTAAAATATCTAAAGTTCGCTAAAAACACAATATGACCAAGAGCCATTTTTATTTCGAAATGTTATTTCAGCCCTAATTTGTATCCTGCGTGTGCCTAAGTCACTTTTACTTTCACCCTTTCATGGGTTTAAACCTTACATTTCAGAGCCACGACTTTTCCTGTAGACACTTTTGGCTCTATGGTGTAACTGGTAAAGGCAGGAATCCTGGACTTACTGGAATTTGTGGCATTAATGCGTCTCGACTGTGCTGTGAGTTTGGTTAAGGAAACAACCATAAACCACTCCTTCTCTTCTACGACTGTTTTATATCTGTCTTGGCACAATATTTCTTGTATTTATACTTGTGTCTTTTATAAGTCGCTCAGGCCCTGAGGCAGAAAAACAGACTCAGAGCATGATGCGTCCTCCACTTTGCTATTCGGTTGGCGCGAGCGTTTGGACTTGAGCTGTAGTATCTTGTTTCCTTCAAATATTTTTTGCAAAAAAAAATGTTATCAGTCCAAAGACTAGTCTACCATAAGTGCCATTAACCATCCTTTACTCTTAGTTCTAATGCCTAAAACGTTATTCATGCAGTGTTTTTGTAGATCGTTTTATTGTGGCCTTGCGACAGTATTTTTCATGTGACGGAAATCTTTTTCAGGTTCCTTTTCTTTTTTTAATTTTGCTCTTTGCGGCAACAATATGGAATCGCCTCCATTTATTGGCCGTGTCTTGTTTAACTCCTCATCTCTCGTTCTACAGAAACCTCCTCCGGAGGCTCACAGGCTTTATCCACCTTGGACTGTGACTATATTGCTACATGAATAGGACAGTGGGAGCTCGATGAATAAGGGTCTGGACTACAACACAGCAGGCCGTGAGTTCAAATCCCAAGTTGACACTTTTGGTCCCCTGAGCAATGACTGCTCTGCTCACTTGTACGTCGCTCTGGGTGAGAGCGTCTGCTAAATGCTGAAAATGTCGCTGCACAGCAAGTTCTATGTTAGTGCATTAGTGACTTAGCAGTTAATACAGTGCAGGTCATGTTCATAGTTCATAAAGAGCACATTGCAGCATGTATTCGCAAGGTTTCTGCGCAGATAATGGCGCAGGCGGGTGCATTTAAGATCTTCCTTGTCACGTGCAGCTTGCAGATCAAACAACACCTTTGAAACATTTCCTCATAACTTTCCTTGCTCAATGTGGTTTATTGTTTGGGGCGGCTATGTGACCTCCCTACACGCCACTAAAGTTGCTGTCAAATACAGATAAGACTAGTTGAATCATTAACAAGTGAAGCCATGGGTGGGGACATGGGGTAGCTGTGTGTGTGTGTGTGTGTGTGTGTGTGTGTGTGTGTGTGTGTGTGTGTGTGTGTGTGTGTGTGTGTTTGTGTATGAAGGAGAACGAAAGCAAACGAGACGGCCTGTGAAAGAATTCTGCACTTTCTGTTTCCCAGATCTGTAATTACAGAGCGCGTGTTTGTAATTATAACCTATCGGGCCTTTCTTCAGTGAGAACAATTTGCGTGGGAGTTTGTCTGTTTGTGTCTCCCCGCGTAATTACAGCATGTCCGCGTGCGAGCACAGGTCAGTTCGAACGCATGTGGAGACTTGCGGCTCGATAACACACTCACTCTCTGTCTCTCTCTCTGTCTCTCTCTCTCTGTCTCTCTCTCTCTCTCTGTCTCTCTCTCTCTCTGTCTCTCTCTCTGTCTCTCTCTCTCTCTGTCTCTCTCTCTCTCTCTCTCT